>JBBPBX010089452.1:0-14298 GCA_038048925.1 Garcialebias charrua
TATCAAAGTCAAAGTCAACTTTATTGTCAGAACTGCAATATGTACAGGACATACACAGGACCGAAATTGCGTTTCTCTCAGTCCCTCGGTGCAACAGTAACCATCTAAACACTAAACACTAAAACATTTAATAAACATAAGCATAAAATAGTAAAAGTGTAACACTGTCCTGAGTTTTTTCATAATAGTATAAAAGTATGAAAATTTACACCAACACTGAAACACCAAACACCCCTAAAACACCAAACACCCAATGAACATAAGCATAAAATGAAATAATAAAAGTGTAATACTGTCCTGAGTTTTTGCATATGGATGTATGGATGGATGTACAGTATGGATGTATGGATGGATGTTTCTAGGAGAGTAAAACAGAGTTGGAACAAACTAGCCAAAGTCATGAGAAGTGGTTTTGAAGCTGCTGTGGTCTCGGTGTCTCCAGGGTCAGCACATGGCCATGATGGCTTGCTACTGTTTGCACTTCCTCTCCCAGCACGTCTGTCAATACCGTCAATAGAGCCTACGGTTAATAGCTTGGCCCGCCCATTAAACACGCAGACAGCGCCAGGAAGTGAATCAATAATAAATACATCACCGCAGGAGCAGCTTCCATGACCTTATACTGGAACGTCACTAACCACCACATAAACAAACAAATGCCTATTTGATCACCAGAGAAGCTTCAAAGCACCAGTGTAAGTGGTGGGAAACTTCCACAGAGCCCTCGTGTGTAAGCCTTATTATTGCCCACCACTGACAGATGAGGGATAATGTTTGTTCTTGTGTCTGTGCGTTCATATGTCTGTTATCAGAATATCTTATGCAACACTGAGCAAGTTTTAATCAAACTTACAGAAAGTAAAAATTAGATATAGAGTTACAATTCTCTAACTTTCTGAGTCGACCCACTTCAAACTGGCCACCACAGCCAACTGAACTTGGGGGAAAAAAAAGAATGTAAATCTGTCAGTTTTACATGTATTGACCTAAAGTTTGGTATGATGGTAGCTAAGACTGATCTTCAACTTACATTCTGGGAGCTAAGAGATTGTGCGGGTTTTTTATTAAAAATGTTGCCAATCACCATCAGGAGTCAACTGTGTTTGTCTGTTAGCCAACTTTGTCATGAACCACTGGGTGGATTTTAATGTAACTTTCAGAAAGTAATCGTTGGATGGACGACTACAAGTGTTTAACTCATGGCGTCAAATCAATTTAAGATGGTCGCCATATCTAATTGGGATTAACTAACACAAAAATGCCTATAATTTAATCAGATTTACTGCTATTGAGCTAAAACATAATGTGGTGGTCGCTGAGAATCATTCACAACACACACTCTGAGAGTGACTTCTGGTGATGTTGCACGAGATCACACTTGGGGGTTTGACCAAAACGGCTTCAACTTTTTTATTTTTCAGCATAAAATGATCGTAGTCTAAAACTGTGGCTTGAAAGGTGATGGGTGACATACTTCAAGGAAGGCTAGGTCTTTAATTTATTATGTTAAAATGAGGTTTCATTGAACCTAGTCCTCCTACTATGATTATTATTTACTTAGACCATATTAGAGAAATGAATTCAGCCATATTGTTTCAGGGAGTGAGGATCAAAAGTCAAAGTCAACTTTATTGTCAAAACTACAATATGTACAGGACATACACAGGATTGAAATTGCATTTCTCTCAGTCCCTCGGTGCAACAGTAACCATTTAAACACTAAAACATTTAATAAACATAAGCATAAAATGAAATAATAAAAGTGTAATACTGTCCTGAGTTTTTGCATAGTAGTATAAAAGTATAAAAAGTATATCTATAAAATAAAATGAAGGTTCTGACATTGCCATTTGTAATAAAGTGATAAAGCAGCATATGAAGTTTATGTACACAGTACAGTATATGTATGAGGTAATTGATATTGGTATAGAGGTAAAGTGGCATATGCAATAAGGCTAGTAAAAAGAATATATATATCAGCAGTAGTGTGGATATAAAAAGTAGTGTAAATGTAAACAGTAGTAATAAATGTAAACAGTAGTGATAAATGTAAACAATAGTAATAAATGTAAACGTAGTGATAAATTTAAACTGTAGTGATAAATGTAAACCGTAGTGATAAATGTAAACTAGTGATAAACGTAAACAGTAGTATGACTATAGACAGTAATGTAATACAAACATTAGTGCAAATATAAGAAGTAGTGCAAACTGAATGAGCACATGACCGTGAGTTGAGTGAATAACCCGTTTTGATGACACAGAGTCCAGTGTTAAAATCTTTGTGTTGTGTGGTAATGTGTGAAAGTTTTTTGTGATTAAGGCAGTACAAGTGGGAGGGGAGGCAGAGCAGGCAGAGAGTTTAGCATCCTGACTGCCTGATGAACAGAGCTGTCACTCAGTCTGCTGGTTCGAGCCTGGAGACTCCTCAGTCTCCTCCCTGATGGCAGCAGGCTGAAGCAGCTGTGTAGTGGGTGTGTGGGATCACCTGCCATGCAGAGGGCTTTCCGAGTGAGGCGGTTGCTGTGTAAGTCCTGTAGTGAGGGGAAGGAGGTGCCGACAATCTTCTCAGCTGCTCTCACGATGCGCTGGAGGCTCTTGCGGCAGGATGCAGTACATGCACCAAACCACACAGTGATGCAGCTGGTCAGGACACTTTCTATGGCACCCCTGTAGAAGGTGCACATGATGGGGGTTGAAGCTCCAGCCCTTTTCAGCTTGCGGAGAAAGTAGAGACGCTGGTGAGCCTTCTTGGCCAGTGATGCAGTGTTCCTGCTCCAGGACAGGTCCTCTGAGACGTGCACTCCCAGGAACTTGGTGCTGTCCACTCTCTCCACTGTGGTGCTGTTGATGGTCAGAGGGGCATGTTGGGCATCCCTCTTCCTGAAGTCCACAACAATCTCCTTTGTCTTCTCCACGTTGAGAGTGAGATTGTTGTGTCCGCACCACAAGGCCAGGCGGCTCACCTCGTTCCTGTAGTCCGTCTCATCGTTGTTGCTGATGAGACCCACCACTGTTGTGTCGTCCGCAAACTTGATGAAGTGGTTGGAGCTGTATGATGGTGTGCAGTCGTGTGTTAGCAGGGTGAATAGAAGGGGGCTCAGCACACATCCTTGTGGGGCCCCTGTATTCAATGTGATGGTGCTGGATGTGTTACTCCCGACCCGTACTGCCTGTGGTCTCCCGGTCAGGAAGTCTAGCAGCCAGTTACACATTGAGGTGTTCAGCCCCAGACTGTCCAGTTTAAGGATGAGCTGTTGGGGGATGATGGTGTTGAATGCCGAGCTGAAGTCGATGAACAGCATTCTAACATAAGAGTCTTTCGTGTCCAGATGTGTGAGAGCTGTGTGGAGGGCAGAGGAGATGGCATCGTCGGTTGAGCGATTAGGCCGATATGCAAATTGGAAGGGATCCAGGGAGGCAGGGAGGACAGATGTGATGCTTTTCATGACTAGCCGTTCGAAGCACTTCATCAGGATGGGGGTGAGTGCTACTGGACGATAGTCATTGAGGCAGGAGGGCGTTGCCTTCTTTGGGACAGGGATGATGGTGGTGGCTTTGAAACAGGTGGGGACGATGGCCTGACTCAGTGAGATGTTAAAGATGTCCGTGAAGACCGCTGTGAGTTCCTGTTATGTATCCTGAGGAAGCTGCCCATGCTTACACCTACAGGTTTTTGTGTATGTTGACTGCAGTCTTGTTTTTGTTGGTTAATTAGTCTGATTATGATCAGGCTTGTGTGTTCAGCTAGGAGCACCTAAGTGACACACCTATATAAACTACAAGGTGAGGATACTCGAATGCGGAGTGTTGTGAGCTCAGAGTGTGGTTGCTTTGTGCTGAGCTGTTTGGGTACTGTGTGGTACTGTGGGGTGTTCTCCACCCACCCCTGTCTTGAGGTTTGGTGATCTGTTTAGAAGATTGTTGGTGAGTAGAAGTGTTTGCTCATTTTTGGTCTTTGACTGATGCACTTAGGAGGAGTTGCTTATTTTGTTTGTCTTTGACTGTGCTTGAGTGCACTTAGCAGCTAAAAGGTGCTTTAGTGATGTTTAGGTCCTGCTCAGAAGAGGGACGCTGAACAGTGTGGTTTCACTAATTTTATTCAACCAGGAGGTTGTGTGGCTGGCAGAGAGGCGACCAGCTGTTTGGAGTTTTTGTGTTGTTTGCCTAATGACAGTGTGAGTTCGGTAGCTCAGTTATCGTCTTTTCTTTTACTCCTAGAGTCCCCCTTTGGTTAGGTAGTCCGTCACTGGACAGGCTTCGACGGCCCTGTTCTATGGGTTGGCCCTGCTCCAGTGACGTTATCCTAATTTTGGCCGACTCACTCTGTCCACCATTTGTTTGATACTTTTGTTTTGTTCACCACGCTGTGCCAGAAGAAGCTGCACTCCCCACCTGGAGGAGGAGTGCTGGGATCCATCTCAACCTGATTTCAATAAAGTTTTTTTTTACCTTATTCCTTCTTGTGTCCTTTGTCCATTAAATGTGTTCGGCCTGAGCCAGCCGTAACAGTTCCCCTGCACAGTCCTTCAGCACACGACCAGATATGTTGTCAGGACCAGAGGCTTTCCGGGCGTTGATCTCAATTTTCAATTCAATTTCAACTTTATTTTGGTAAATTAAAAACATTACAAATAAAAAGAAAACAATATAAAATGGTAAATCAATCATTTACCAAAAAAGGAATAGGCTGAAGCCAAGGCTTATACTTGCCTACCCTATTCATAGACTCAGCAGTCTACATAATGACATATCTACTGTCCACATATACATAAGTGCACATACAAACATTTACTGTATATTTAAATATGCATGTATACATACTCACATTACATACATACATGGTTACATAATACATATATACATCTACATAACATCTCCATAAGCTTTTATAATTTTACATTTTAAGGCTCTTTTGAAGCTCACCAAAAAAGCACATAATTTGAGATCATCATTCAGTTCATTCCACAGTTTCACGCCGATAACTGAAATACATCTAGAATCTAGATTTTACTTTACTTTTCTCTTTACCTTGTTCAAATATTAACAAACCTCGTAAATTATATTTACTCTCTCTTAACTTAAATACCCTGATGCATGCTCAATAATCCAGGTAGAAAAATCTAAAAAATCTAAGTCTGGTCCTCTGGACATTCAAAAAACTAAACAACAAAGCAAAAAAAATCGTAGAAACGTTTCGTCTTTCGTCCGAAAGACTTCCTCAGTCTGAGTTGCTGTATTCAGCTCAGTCTTATAAATAGCACCCTCTCACAGTGGATCAACCAGTTGGCTGATGACAGCCTGAAACCAGCTGCTCACATGATCAAGGAGGACCATCAGCCTAACGATGGATCGTTAGCACCCTGATGGTTGTTTGCTATTCACAGAGGGCTGAGTGATACTAGCAATAACAGCATTGTAAGAGGGGGACAGTTGAACCCGGAGGCCTCCACCCCTGTTTAATGATGGACGGTTTCTTTTCACAAAGATGGCCTCCTTTACTCCTCTCTCAAACCATCGTTCCTCTCTATCAAGGATGTGAACATCTTCATCCCTGAAAGAGTGACCGCTGGCTGGAGATGAGTGTAGACCGCAGAGTCCTGACCTGATGATGTTGATCTTCTGTGCTAGGCCATCCTTTTGGCCAGTGGCTGTTTAGTTTCCCCGATATAAGACTGATAATAATAATGTCACATTTTCGTCATCTGTGTATGTTCCCATACAAGACGAAATTTGACTCTGCATTTAACCCAATCACCACCAGGTAGGGCAGTGGGCAGCTATAGAAAGCGCGCCGGGGAGCAATTGGGATGAGGTGTGCTGCTCAAACACACCACAAGTTATGCCGTGACTGGGGTTCGAACCTGGGTCCTTCGGGTCCCAAGTCGGATTCCCCTGCCACGATCACAGCCCTCTTGACACTGAACAGCATACACAATATTACTTGTTCCACTGTGAGAGGGTGCTATTTATAAGACTGAGCTGAATACAGCAGCTCAGACTGAGGAAGTCTTTCGGACGAAAGACGAAACGTTTCTACAATTTTTTTGCTTTGTTTTGTTTTGTTTTTTGAATGTCCAGAGGACCAGACTTAGATTTTTTAGATTAACTTAAATCATTTCTGAATTCCAGAGGGAAGACTTTTATTCAGTGCTTTATACATTTCCAGTATTTTTATATAAACAATGTGACTAAATTTTAAAGTATTATTTTGAATAAAAAGTTTATTAGTTGGTTCATAATATCCCACTTTATTAATAAGCCTATTTGCTTTTTTTGTAACTTTATTAATATGTCAATAGTAGTTTTATTTGCATTTCCCCATATTTTTTTAGCAATATAACAAGTAGGGCATAATCAAGGAAAAGTATATAATATGCAAGCCTTTTTACATTTATTAAATATTTTATTTTAAACAATATTCCAATAGTTTTTGCAATTTTATTTCTAATATACTGTATTCAGTATGAGGCTTCCAACTAAGTTTTCTATCCAGGATGATACCTAAAAATTTTGTCTCATAAACTCTGTCGATTTCAACTCCATTTAAATGTAACTTTACATTATTGTAAATCCGATTACCTGAAAATTGTCACGGTATGGTGAGGGGTGAGGGATGAGCCCCGTGGTGCAGACAGGCAGACTCTCAGAAGCACGAGTAAAATCAAAAACACTTTAATAAGACGAAAAACAAACACTGACGTGGCAGTACAAAACAAAACCTAATACGGACGCTCTAACTGTGGCTGGAATACTAACATTAAACATGTAGACAAGATGTACTCACGAGACCAAGGAGCTAGGGTACGACACACCAGGGAACAGGGACAATGACCCGACAATGAGACATACATGAACGCTGACTAATATATACGTCTTAATTAACTGTAAACACAAACACCTGAGACGCAGACCAGAGACGCAGAGCTGACAGACATAAAGGTTGAATGAATGAATGAAAATGTAAGGAGGGAGCCATCCTTACAGTACCCCCCCTCAAAGACGCCCCCCGGCGTCCCCAAAGAACACCCACCAAAAAACAGGGCAGGCGGGTGGAGGAGGGAGGAACCGCAGGGACGGCGGGCACGAGAAAACACAAGGACAGGGGGCAAAACACAAAGACAACAAACCAAAAACCGACAGGAACTGGACCTGGGACAAATGCCAAACACAAAAGCTAAACTCAGAAAACCAACAAGCGTCCAAACATCGAGGCCAGGGCGTCAACCTCGGGCAAGGACCCGTCAGGCGGGCGACCGGGAGACGTCCATCGCGCAAGCTCCCGTCAGGTAGACGACCGGGAGGCCGTCCATCCTGCAGAGTCACATCAGGCGGACGACCCGGAGGCCTTCCACCGAGCAGGGTCACATCAGGCGGGCGACCGGTCAGGCGGGTGGCAGGAAGGCCATCCACCACTAGGAGCTGCCGTTGGTGATGAGGCCTTAGGATAGTTGAAGACGAGGGTGGCACCCTCCAGGACCCACCCAGAACAGGAAGCGTGGGAGGCACAGACTTTGTCGGCATCATCGGGCGTCGAGTCGGACGAGACATCGGACGTAATCATCATCATCGAAAGCTCGTTGGATGTTCAGTCATCGAGTGTGGGGAAGTCTGGCAAGACGTCATCGGGCGTTGAGACGTCTGGCGAGACGTCATCGGGCGTTGAGACATCGGGCGAGACGTTATTGGGCATTGAGACGTCGGGCAAGACGTCATCGGGCGTTAAGACGTCAGGTGGGACGTCATCGGGCGTTGAGACATCTTCTTCTTCGAGCGGTAGGACGTCTATTTCTTTGAGAGGTAGGACATCTACTTCTTCGAGTGGTAGGACATCTACGTCTTCGAGCGGCAGGACGTCTACTTCTTCGAGCGTTAGGACGTCTACTTCTTCGAGCGTTAGGACGTCTACTTCTTCAAGCGGCAGGACGTCTACTTCTTTGAGCGGCAGGACGTCTACTTCCTCGAGCGGCAGGACGTCTCCTTCTTTGAGCGGCAGGGCAGCGCCCTCTGGAGCTGGATCAAGGAGAGACAGGTCAGACGGGGAGCCTGGAGACCGTTCATCAATCCGAGGCCAGTCAGGCGGGTGGTCGAGAGGTCGTCCATCAGGCCTTTCATGCAGAGACAGGTCAAACAAGAACAGATCAGACGGGAGGCCTGGACACCATCCATCAAGCCAGGGCCGGTCAGGCAGGCGGTTGAGAGGTTGTCCATTAGGCCCTTCAGACGGAAACAGGTCAAACAAGAACAGATCAGACGGGAGGCATGGACACCATCCATCAAGCAGAGGCCGGTCAGGCAGGCGGTTGAGAGGTCATCCATCAGGCCCTTCAGACGGAAACAAGACAGGAACGAGAGTTTCAGGTAGGTCTGCGTCCTCTGGAGCCGGAGGCAGGGCAGCACCCTCTGGCTGCGAGACCTCTGGACAGCAGAAGATGTGGGTGGCACCCTCCAAGGCCCACCCAAAACAGGTAACGTGAGGGGCTCCCTCCTGAGACCCCTCTGGACAGGAAATGTGAGTCGTGCAGGCCTCAAACATAATGAGAAGACCCTCCATTGACATGGATGCCATTGACGTGGATACGTCAGCGGTGAGGGGACCTCCATCGACGTGGAGGCGTCAGCGGTGAGGGGACCCTCCATCGACATGGAGACGTCAGCGGTGAGTGGACCCTCCATCGACGTGGAGGCGTCCATTGACATGGAGGTGTCGGCAACGTGGAGACCCTCCATCGACGTAGAGGCGTCGACGGTGAGTGGACCCTCCGTAGGCGATGCTGGAGACGCAGCGTCCTCTGTGGATGATGTGGAGGCAGGACCCTCTGTAGATGATGCTGGAGACGCAGCATCCTCTGTGGACGATACGGAAGCAGGACCCTTTGTAGGTGCTGGTGGTGCAGCACCCCCTGGTGCAATCGGCAGGACAGCACCCCCTGGTGCCACCGGCAGGACAGCACCCCCTGGTGCCACCGGCAGGACAGCACCCCCTGGTGCCGCAGGCAGGACAGCACCCCCTGGTGCCGCAGGCAGGACAGCACCCCCTGGTGCCGCAGGCAGGACAGCACCCCCTGGTGCCGCAGGCAGGACAGCACCCCTTGGTGCTACAGGCAGGACAGCACCCTTTGGTGCCATAGGCAGGACAGCACCCTCTGTAAATGCTGGAGAGACATCTGCATGCTCCATAGCTGCTAATGGTGCATCATCTTCTGTCGGTGCTGGAACCTCAGCACCCTCAGTAGGAGTCTTGGGAGCAGCGTCCTCAGTTGCTGCAGACCACGCAGCGTCAGCGGTGGTTTGCTTTTTAAGCTTTTAGCAAGCTTTTTTGCTACTTTTGCATAGCCATTTGTGACTTATAGCTTTTAACTAAGGGTTTGCTTTAGCTAATGTTTTGTTACTTTTAGATAGCTTTTTGTTCCTTGTGTTTTGCGTCTTTTAGCTTTTAGCTAACATTTAGCTTTTTATCATTGAGTTAGTTTTTTGCTTCTTTTAGCCTTTAGAAAGTCTTATGCTTCTTTTGACTTTAATAAGCCAGTTTCAGCTTCTTCAGCTCACTGTACTTGAACAGAAAATGACGTTTGCCTAGCTCTGAGATTAGGACTTTTAAAATAAAAAAGCTACAACTACATGAATCAGTCAAGTGACCACCGGTAAATGTTTTCCACATCTGTCAGAATCTTGTCGTTCTACATTCTACAGTAATTCAGCGCCTCTTAACTCCAACAATGTTGCTGGACTTGTTGAGTTCACTTCAGCTGAGGTTCTTCAGTAATCAGCATCAGTCTTGGAGGAGGTCTGACCCTTCAGCATACTGAACCAGATCAATAATGCTTTCCATCACCCATCCCAGCAGGTGTTACTGTGTCCTCTGTAACTTGTAGAGTATTATAACCAGCAGACCAGACTGAGGTTGTCGGAGCTGAAGAGAAACTGTTGGAGTTGGAAACAAATCGACTTTATCTGGGTGAGGTGAAGAGGCAGCTGTGGCCAGATGCTCTAAGCCTTCAGAAAAGCTGAGTGGCTTAAGTTGTGTTGAAAAAACTGCTCCTACATAAACATTATGTCCAATTGTTTAGTAAAACATGCATGGAAAATCTGTGTAGAGGAAACAAAAGAAAAAAACAATTCATAGGTGATAATCATTTGTAAGCATGGAAGATCAGCTTTATTCAATAAAAAAATTTCAATAATGTGAAATTGGAAGGGCATTCAAGGTTCAAAGTTTTTTATTGTCATTCACAGCACATGTGGTACATGAGGTGGAACGAAGCTATGTACTCAAGGTCCCAGTTACGCCCCAAAATATCAAAAATACAAAGTATTAAAAAAAAACACTACACAAGGATTTAAGATATACACTAAACACTAATAATGGATGGTGTATTAAACAGCAGCCTGAACATGAGTCTGTTGTGAGCAGATGGGGATGAAGTAGGGCTGAACAAATAATTGTGTCTGCGATAAAATCGTGATATGATAAAACGAGATTTTCTAATCGCGAACGCTGCAATTTGATTGGTCACATGACCTGGTTACGTGACTTGCTGTGAGTGAGTGGAGCAAACCACAGCAGGGAGTGGGAGAAGTCAACACTGCGCTTTAACGGGTTGCACAATGATGTCAGGCTCGACAGAAGCTGATACATCTGAAAGTTTGGTACCAAAGAGGGGCAGCACGTCCGTTGATGGCTATAAAAAAACAAGACGCTGTGCAACAACGACATGTATTGTGTAGAACCTGCCTTGTTGCTATTGCTGCCTCTCGAGGTAACACCACAAATCTTTATCAACACTTAAAAAACAGCACAAAGCCATTGTATGGCTAGAACGCCAACGACCAGTGCTTCAACTTCAAGTAAGCAATGTAGCAGCCAACAGGGATCACTGACCGAACTGTCCGAAGGTATTACTCTGTATGAACAAAATTTGAAACGGCACATGGAAATAACTCGAGCAGTAACAGAGTTCATAGTGAAAGACATGATGCCCGTTAATATAGTGACCAGGTCTGGGTTTACAGCGTTGGTAAACACAATGGACAAGCGGTACAGGATGCCCTCGCACATTTTAGCCAAGTTGCTATGGAGCTATACAAAAAATGTAGAAACAAAGTTGCAGCGGAGCTGAAAACAGTGAAGTCTTTTACAACTGAAACAGATTTATTGATTGTGTTCGTTGAAAAACACATGAGATGAAGACATTGAAAAATAATCTCATATTAAATCGCAATACTGAGAAAAAAAAAATCGCAATTACCGGTATAATATTTTCCAAAATCGTTCAGCAGATTATGGGTAAGAAATCAGCAGCACAGTGTCAAATCTGCAAATAAAGTGTCATTAAGTGATTTTCCTGGTTAGGGGTTCATAAGTCTAACAGCCTCAGGGTAGAAGCTGTTCCTCAGTCTAGTGGTTCTACACTTAATGCTCCTCATCGTCCTTCCTGAGGGGAGCAGGGCAAAAAGTGTGTGTGCTGGGTGAGTGAGGTCTTTCATGATGCAGGTGGCTCTCTTCTTGCATCTGGAGGTGTAGATGTCTGTGATGGTGGGGAGACTGACTCCAACATCTTCTGTGCAGCCTTCACCACTCTCTGCAAAGCTTTTCTTTCTGCAGCTGTGCAGCCTTCATGCCACATGTTGATGCTGGAGCACAGGATGCTCTCCACTGCACACCTGTAGAAGGAGGTTTGCTGCACTAAAATAAAATCCTTGATCCTTCACCTTCATTACAATCTCCATTAAATCTACCTGGAAAGCATGAGTTTGCAATGTTAATTTGCTAGTTTGACACATAAGCTAAAGCAGTCCTCTTGTTAAAAAAAAGTCTGACTAACGTCGCTGCTTACAGTCCAGTAAAGCAAACTGGTCAAGTCTTGTTCTTTGGAGTCATTTAAAAGCAGCTAGGGTGACACCAGAGGGCTGCTTTTAAGTTTCAGAAACTGTGCATTAATACCCCACTGTGCATTTGCAGTAAATGTTACAGAAACTTTGTCAACTCCAACTTTTAAAGCCCCAGCACATTTTTTACGTCTTCATTTATCCAGTTTGAACAGAATACTGAAACACAGACTGGTTCATTTTCCTACCATGCGGTCCTTGTTGTATCACAAGTTATCTGCTTTGTAGTCTTCAGCTGAGCTGTGCATGCTCATCATGCACTGATCCATCAGCATAAAACTATTAAAAACAGAGGGGCAGATCGCTGCAGCTCTTTCTTATCAGTCAAACCAGTTAATTAATATCGCTTAATTAAAACATGGCGAGGCCCTATTCATCATGAGGTAAGTGTCAGCTTCTTATTGTCCTCCCAAACACGGGATATTTAATCTGCATAGCAGATCTTTGCCGCAGTAAGCCAATTAAGCATGAAGGCTGATGAAATAGCCTGTTAAAACTTTGGATCAAATTTGGGAGCTAACTAGTCCACCACAAAGTAGAAAAGCATCCATGTTTGTAATCTGTGTCTCGTTTCTTCTCATTTAAAAAGCCTGAGCTGGAAAATCCTGGGACAGCTGTACCCTGTATAATGAAGTGTGTTTGTGTTGGGGGTTAACGGGTGGGGTCTTTGTTGTGTGCTCGATGAATTAACGAGGAGCAGTTTGAGCCCTGAGGTGTTCCACTATTGTTCAGCTTTTCAAGCGGCTCTGCCCTCGTGTTTTCTCAGAGAGCTCATTTCTTTAGCCGTAGCCTATCAGGCCTGATTACTGTATACTAAAACCCCTCAGTGTTCTTGTTGTGTTTTGTGTGACATTCTTTAAACTGAATTAGATAAAACAGCCTCTAGCCCAAACATAATTCTGTGCTCTGTTTATTTCCTCAGCATCACAGCATCATTGACAGTTTCATCTTTCTGTATTGAGTGATGTTGAACTCTTTGTAGAGACTAGTAACTTCCAAGATTGCGCTGCTGCCCCAACATAGATGCTCTTTAATCCATGAAGCCTTTCCAGCGTTGCAGGTTTTTGGTCAGCACCATCATTTAAGTAGGTTTAAAGCAAACACTTCCTGGTCAGTCACATCTACTGTATTTTTCACTATGCAAGTCACATTTTTTTTTTGCATAATTTGCATGCCCTGCGAATTATACTGTACATCGAAGCGACGTATTTATGGATTTTTCCCATATTTAAAAAACAATTTTTGACTGAGATATGACCATTTTTATTCATTCTGACTGAAAATATTGAACACTACCATTTTCAGCCATTAGATGTCACTCGATCAGTATGGCATGCCGTTGTGTCATGTAATAGGTAAAAGTGGCTATTAATGACACAATCGGCTTGCCATAGTTTGCCACTTTCGTTCTGATCGCTTGGAGCAACCGTCAAATCAGCTTAATTTCATTGCACCGCCCTGGCAAAATGCAGCTAATTTGACAGTTAAAATGCATTTATTAAGTAAAAGTTAAACTGAGACATCCATCCATCCATCCATCCATTGTCTTCCGCTTATCCGGGGTCGGGTCGCGGGGGTAGCAGCCTAAGGAAGGAGGCCCAGACTTCCCTCTCCCCAGCCACTTGGAGCAGCTCCTCCTGGGGGAATCCCAAGGCGTTCCCAGGCCAGCCGAGAAACATAGTCCCTCCAGCGTGTCCTGGGTCTTCCTCTGGGTCTCCTCCCGGTGGGACATGCCCGGAACACCTCACCAGGGAGGCGTCCAGGAGGCATCCTAACCAGATGCCCGAGCCACCTCAACTGGCTCCTCTCGATGTGGAGAAGCAGCGGCTCTACTCTGAGTCCCTCCCGGATGACTGAGCTTCTCACCCTATCTCTAAGGGAGAGTCCAGACACCCTGTGGAGAAAACTCATTTCAGCCGCTTGTATCCGAGATCTCGTTCTTTCGGTCACAACCCAAAGCTCATGACCATAGATGAGGGTGGGAACGTAGATCGATCGGTAAATTGAGAGCTTTGCCTTTTGACTCAGCTCTCTCTTCACCACGACAGACCGGTACAGCGCCCGCTTCACTGCAGACGCTGCGCCTATCGATCTCACGCTCCAGTTTTCCCTCATTCGTGAACAAGACCCCAAGATACTTAAACTCCTCCACTTGGGGCAGGACCTCCTCCCCGACCCGGAGAGGGCATGCTACCCTTTTCCGGCTCAAGACCATGGCCTCGGATTTGGAGGAACTGATCCTCATCCCGGCCGCATCACACTCGGCTGCAAACCGCTCCAGTGAAAGCTGTAGATCATGACCTGATGAAGCCAATAGGACCACATCATCTGCAAAAAACAGAGAAGCGATTCTAAGGTCACCAAAACGGATCCTCTCAACACCTTGGCTGCGCCTAGAAATTCTGTCCA
>JBBPBX010089453.1:0-14298 GCA_038048925.1 Garcialebias charrua
GCACCATCCCTGGGGATGGCAGCTTCACACCAGAACCCAATCACAACTTCCCTCAATCCCGAATCCCCTGAGGCTCAATCTGAAACCGAGCCTATGGATGTGGCTTCCCCTAACCAACCGATCCTTGTTCGTGAGTGCCCAGAGTGCCCAGAGTGCCCAGAAATGTGCGCATTGGAGTCACTGAACCGCTTCCTGGAACACTTTGGGAGCAGTGAAATGGGTCCATCGAGCTCAACTGGGTCCATAGACACTGATTCCTTTGACCCAACCAGTCCTGAAGGGTCAATCCCCCCTAACGTGCTGTTAATGGAGGGATTCAACTTAGGCCCACATTCCCCTGATGAATCAGCCACAGCCATCCAAGCGCTGCAAGAACAACCACAACAAGTGCCAGATGCTTCTGAATATATGCCATCAGATGAAGGATGGTCTGGAATCGAACCAATCACTCCTGTGGGGTCTCCCATGATTGATGATAGCTCAGACCCTATGTTCACTGTGACCATTCTCCCCTCGCCTGTGCAGAGCCCAGCTCCTGTTCCAGTGGAGGATCAAGAGGGAGTCCGTGCATCAGCACCCGAACGAATCGCTACACCCTCGGTGGAGGAGCCAGAAGGAGACTACGAGCTGCAGGTGTTGGATTCCTGGGATGCAGCTGAAGATGAGAATTGCAACATGGGACCAGGCGACATAGAGGATCCTGAAACTGATCCAGAGTCTCAGAGTGATCTCGATTACGATGAAGACGATGATGTGCTGACCGGGGATGCGATTGACGAAAACAAGGACTGGCTTAAGGTTCAATAAAATGTGTAGATTTTAATTCCAAGGATGGGGTGTCGGATAAGGTGAAGTTAGTGTTGGAATTCAAACCGACACACAGCATTATTATGGTGAAACTCATGAAAAGATGTATTCTGCTCTTATCGGACTTTGCTCTAAAGGTGCAGCTGTGAGGAATATTTAACACAGGAGGAGCCTTATGATAGCACACCACCATAGGTAAACAGCGGGGGCAAGCAATCCATCCATACACACACACAGGCACGCCCAAAGAAACACAACAGAACCAGAGGAAGAAGATAGAATAAATAAGAAAAGTTTGACTATGTCTTAAGGTTTACCGAAGAACAGGTTGTGAAAGATGGTTTGTAGAGAGCCACAATGAGGCCCACTTAGACACACACACACTCACACACACACACACACATACAGACGCACACTCACACAAAAACATGCAGAGAAGTGCAGAATGAGGACTGCAAAAGGAGCAGAAAAGAATAATTGTTTTAAACCTTAGAAAAACCTATAAAATCTGAATAATAGACACTGTAGTCATAAAGTTAAGGTAAATAAGAGAAGTTAACTGAGTCTCAAAGTTTAACAGTTAAGAGTTGTGAAAGGCATGAAGAGAGTCACTTCCTAAAAGCAAGCAGCCACATTCTCAAAATTCATACACGAACATCTTGAACTAAGCAGAAGAGCAGAAGGGAGAAAAACATGAAGCCAAAGACTTGTTCTAACTTTAATATGGTTTTATCTGAACCTGGTTTAACTTGGATGGGTTTTAATAAGTAACTTGTTCTAATCAATACAAGAAAGAGATATATGATTTTTACCAATAATCATGGTAGATGTGTTTTAACCAATATAATCAAGTGAGATGTGTTTTACTTAATATAATCAAGTGAGATATGGTTCTAACCAATATAATCATTTAATGTGACTTTATTATGATAGAGAGTTAATCATTTTTATGATAACAATTGTAATGATGTGTTACTATGTGTCAAAGATGGTTTTGTGACAAAAGTGATCTCTTGCAAAACACACATGTTGAAAAGTATAACTTGCAAACACTTTACTGGAAAAAGTGATGTAACTAACTGACCGGAGTTGTGTCAACCCCCGGACCTGGTGAATCATTCAGCCTCGAGCACAAAGAGCAAATTCATTACCTAATAAGGGATCATGTAGCTTCAAGCAGAGATTGCAAGAATAGAACAGATCTGCAGCTTTGCCCAGATACTGACAAGGCAAGCAGACTTAGCCAATGACAGACTAGCTATCCCCCTCCTCCTAGGGAGAAGGCGGGACTAAAGATTTATACTTAACCGCCCTGTTGCGACAGGACGAGGCAGTCCAGCTGTCAGGCTGTCCGAAGTTGTCATGATGAGGTCGAGGAGCTGTACATCAGACATAGAGTAACTGGGGCTGACCTGCTCCACTGAAGACCCAAGGCGTGGTTCAGATCGACTCTGTGCTGACCAAGGAGAACAAGCGTCCTGGGGAAGGACTTCTTTCTTTCTTTTCTCAAGAAGTTGAGGAAAGACTGGACAGTTTTTACCCAGACAGCCAGGACGAAGCAAAACTTGTTTCTTCAGATCAGACCAGCAGGGAGTCAGAGGTGAGTCTCAGTCCTCAGGGACTGAAGGCAACTGCTTCAGGTATTCCCTCTCGGTCCCCGAGGGACTTTGAGGAATGAAAAGGGATGACTGCAAGACACCTTACTGAATCCTGGCTTCAGCTAGATTTAAATCAAATCAAAATAAAAGCGGATAGAGCGGAAGCAAATAGACAGTTCAATTATCCTAGAAAATCAATTGCTCGAGGTTGTTTGATAATACTTAGGGCTCTGGGGAGATACATATACTGGGTAAGATCTTACGTAAAACTCTAATCCCTGATCCTTAAGGTCAGGAGAGATGTGTGATTGCAAAAGACCACTCTAACTCTGATTCTTAAAATCAGATGAGATGGAAATGTGAGAGTGTACTCTAAACTCTAGCTCATAAAGCTGGATGAGGAATTTTCGTATGATCAAGCGCTCTAATTCTGGTCCATAAGACTGGATGGGTATTGAAAGTGTTAACTGTGTGACATCAATGAGATGACCCTCCGAGCCTCTCCAGCCTGGACTCCAGAAAAGAACCTCCTCAAGGACTCTGTGCAGATCGAGCAACTTAACATCGAGTCTAAAGATTGTTTGGTGAATTAATACTTTTATTTTACTTATAATCATAATAATTAATTGTACTATTATGCTGTAAACGCTGATCCTTCCCTGCAAAATAATTGATTAAAATCAACAAAACGTAAAATTCTTGACTTTTATTCATCATCCACTTGTCCATGGAAATGTAAGTTTGGTTCACAAAGATAACATCAAATATGAGGAGGTTTTGAAAGGTTAAGCATTAGCACCTAATGTTATATTAAAACAACACCCCAGGGTCCAACCTTCTGGATCCTAAAACTTTCTGGGTCAGTAACAATAGCCAGCTTGAACAAAGGGGAAGCTTCCGTTAACATGAGCTGCCTTATACTAACCTCTCCGGTCCCCGGCTACTAAGGTGGAGAGAGGTGTAAGGTGCAAAAAGGGGTGTGGCTTATGGAAGCTAGGAAGTGAATTTGCCCAGATGAATTCCCCTATTAACAGCCTTCAGTCGGAAGCTGTCCCAAGTAGCTACAGGTAATACCCGAGCTCCTGGACCAGTTCAATAGACCCTGTTAGCAGGTAGGCTGCAGTGAGGGTGTGTCATGTGCCTTGTGACTACCTCGCTGATCTAGGAAAGCGAACAACTGTTATTTCTATAATGATTATGTTTTGAATTGATTGTTTTGGGACTGTTTTGTTTTTGATAAAAAGGGGCAGACATAATAAGAATTCTTCTTCTTTCTGCCACCTTTCATTTTATATATTCTTTTTTTTTCACATTTTTATGAAATGTTTTCTCTTTATGTTTCAATGTAAAATGAATAAATTTAATTAAAAAAATATATAGAACAAATGTTGGAATTGATAAAGACAGAATTTACCAAAATACAAACTTGGTTTAAAATCAATAAATTATCATTAAATCTAGAAAAAACTAATTACATGATATTCAGTAATAAAAAGAAAACTGTTGATGTTCCACTCAAAATTGAGGGTGTTGAGATTTGTAGAGTGAGTGAGGTGAAGTTTTTGGGTGTTATTATTGATGACAAACTGACATGGAAACAACACATAAATTCTGTAAGAATAAAAATAGCTAAATCGATTGCAGTACTATACAAGGTCAGAGACCTATTGAATGATAAAGCTCTGTATTTGTTGTATAACACAATCATTGTTCCACACTTAATCTATTGTATTGATGTTTGGGGGAAAGCGTGTAAAACAATCACAAAGCCTATTTTTGTATTACAGAAAAGAGCTGTAAGAATTATCACTAGAAAACATTACTGTCATCCATCCAGTACATTATTTTATCAACTGAAATTATTGAAGTTCCATGATTTGGTTGATTATAATATTTTATCAATTATGTATAGGGCTCAGAATAACGAATTACCTTTAAATATCCAAATGAATTTTGTTAAAAGACAAAGTTGTTATAATCTTAAGGGGACAGAGATGTTTGTAAAACCACAATTCAGAACTAGTTTGAAGGGACGTTCTACCTCAATCCAGGGAATTAGATTATGGAATGGCTTGGAGAATGTAGTTAAAAATGCCAAGTCACTGTTTACATTTAAGAAAATGATCAAAAGGAATTTGTTGAAAAAATATATATGAATTAGCATAATGTGTATTGTATCAATTATTAGTTATGTATTAGTATTAGAAAATTAGAAAGAGTTAGTCATTTTGTACTGCTGGTGAAAGATTATTATTGTTTAATCTGATTGTTTGAAAAAAGGGGCAGATATAATAAGATTTATTCTTCTTTCTGCTACCTTTCTTTTTTTTTTACATTGTGTACGTATCATTAATGGGATTGTCTTGTATTGTGTTTCTTTTGTAAAAAAAAGGAACAAATTTAATAAACATTAATAAACATTAAAATAGTTTAGTAAATGAAACTTGATATACTGTACCAGCTTTCAAGATATAAAGATTACAAACTGCTTCACAATCAACATTAAAACAAAACATGCGGAACTAGTCTTGCTTTTAATGTTATGATGAAAAAAATGTCATGATAAAATGAGGAGGGGGCTGTAAACGCAGTCCCATTTGAGCTCTTAACAAAATGCATGCAAAAAATAAATAACATAACACGGAACCCATGGAACATGGCCATATAATAAATTTGAACCAGAACAGTCAGCTGAACTCGAACTCTGACAAATTACCAGTGCTGCCTACTTTTAAACTATGAGGTTTGTCGTGTTTCTTTATGGATCTGAAGCTAAAAGAACCGCAACCTGTCCTGTTACCTCGTCTCTGTTTGACACTATCAACAGCAAAAAAGCAATATATACTGAACACAAATAGAAATTATTAGGTTAAACATTGTCCGATTGAATAACTGAGAATGTTCAGGTACTTTATTGGTACATTTTATACTAAAATCACCGGTAAAAATGCCTGCTAGCATTAGCTAAAGCTAACGTTAGCCACACAATCGAAGCAAAGTAAAACTCACCTTCGTGTTTGTGGATGTAAGACGAGGCATACATCTTAAAGCCTTTCTCTAATTTAGTCGTTGGTGCTTTGGATGAGACTTACAAATGCGATGAGCATCGTTAATAGTCAGCTTGGGCAAGCCCTGCAAACAAACACCTCGAATAAAACGCCATGTTCAAAAGACAGGAAGTGAGCGATCCGCATTGACCGGAACACGGAAGTTAACGTGCAAAGAACCTATTTTTACTCTGAAATTTCTTTCAGTAATTTTTTTTATCCACCTATATATTCTACCCCTTATACCTATCTGTTTAATTTTAATCAACAGCCCTTCTTTCCACAACATGTCATAAGCCTTTTCCACATCCAAGAAGAGTTATATCACACTCTTTTTGTTAATATGGGCCTGTCTAATTTCATGCTCCAGACATATTGCAGGATCTATTGTACGTTTGCCTTTTCTAAATCCAAATTGATAAGCTTTAATTTTCTCCTTAGATTCTAACAAGTAAATTAATCAAGTATTTACCATTTTTCCATAATTTTACCCAAACATGCTGTTAAATCTATTGGTCTATAGCTTTCAGGTGAATTAGGATCTTTACCAGGTTTACAAATAGGAATAATAATCGCTTCTTTCCATTTATCAGGTAATATCCCTTCCTCCCACACCTTATTATACAATTTTAGTACTTTTTGTTACTCACATCACTAAGATTTGTTTAACAAACTATAAGTAATTTGATCATTACCAGGAGTTGATTCATTAGAATTATTCATTGCTTTATTTAATTCTAACAACGAAAACTTCATATTAATAAAATCATCATCATTATGAATCAATTCAATATTTCTCTGTAACGTTGTTTCCCATCCTATTTTTTCTTTATAGTTAGATTCTCTGTAGTAAACCAGCCAGTAGAGAGCACAAGCCAGTGTATCTCTTGTGCCGGTCCCAAGCCCAGGTAAATGGTGATGGTTGTGTCAGGAATGGCATCCGATGTAAAACACTTTTGCCAAAACCATAATGCAAGTTCATCAAAGTGAAACCATACCGGATCGGTCAAGGCCCGGTTAACAACGACCGCCACCGGTACTGTTGACAAACAGGGTGCCGGCGAAAATTGTGCTACGGTTAGTCGAAGACCCCGAGGAGGGAAACATGTCAGGAGACAGAGGGAGAGGAGGAAAGTGAAGAATGTAGGACTGAGGGTTGCAACTCTAAATGTGGGGACAATGACAGGCAAAGGTAGAGAGCTGGCTGACATGATGCAGAGAAGGAAGGTAGATGTTTTATGTGTCCAAGAGACCAAGTGGAAGGGCAGCAAGGTCCGCAGCATTGGAGCAGGGTTCAAACTGTTTTACCATGGTGTGGATAGAAAGAGAAATGGAGTAGGGGTGGTCCTGAAGGAGGAGTTGGCAAATAATGAAGTAGAGGTGAAGAGAGTGTCAGATAGGGTGATGTGCCTGAAGGTAGAAATAGAAGGTCTGATGCTAAACACAGTCAGTGGTTATGCTCCACAGGTTAGATGTGATGGGGAGGAGAAAGATACATTTTGGAAAGATCTGGATGAAGTGATAGAGAGTATTCCCAGGGAAAAAAGAGTGGTGATCGGAGCAGACCTGAATGGACATGTTGGTGAAGGAAACAGAGGGGATGAGGAAGTGATGGGTAGGGTTGGTGTCAAGGAAAGAAACCAGGAAGGACAGATGGTGGTGGATTTTGCCTAGGGGTGGACGATTAATCGCATTTGCGATTATCTCGCAATATGTTAAAACGCGATTCTCTAATCGCACGGGCTGCGATTTGACTGGTCACGAGATTTGGTAGTGAACCGCTCTGGCCACGCGCAGCTCTGAGTGGAGCAAAACAGAGAGAGAGCAGGGAGGAGGAGACTGTACGTTCCAACACAGTTGCTCCAGGCTCGACAGAAGTCTTTTTTTTTTCTTCTTCTTCTTCTTCTTCTTCTTCTTTCGGCTTTTTTCCCTGCGTTGGGGTTGCCACAGCGATCTAGTCGCACGAAGGAGCAGATGGTGTGGGTTAAGGGCCTTGCTCAAGGGCCCAGAGTGGGGCAGATGAAGGTGGAGACAAGTATGACCGCTTCACTTATCCCACCCACATCTTTGATGTTATCGGTACCGGGGCTTGAACCGGCGACCTTCCGATCACAAGCGCACCTTCTTAACCTCTTGCGCCACCACTCCCCCAGGCTCGACAGAAGTCATAAAAGTTATAAATTCAGGTTAAGTTAACTCATTTAAACGTGTATTTGATCTTAGAGTCTGAAACACCGAGACCGCGGGAGCGAGCTGGTCATGTGACCGGGTCTGTTGTTGACGGTGCCCTGTTAGCAGCTAGCTCAGCAAGCTAACATTCTTCGTGAAAAAGCGCATTAATTATCTGATAAAAAAAAAAGTTGCGTCGTTAGTGATATGAATTAATACAGAACCAGTAAAAATAATCGCATTTTAAATTGCAATCGCAATTTATAGAAAAAAAATTGCGATTAGATTATTTTCCAAAATCGTTCAGCCCTAATTTTGCCAAGAGAATGGAAATGGCTAGTCAATACCTATTTCCAAAAGAGGGAGGAACATAGAGTGACCTATAAGAGTGGAGGAAGGAGTACACAGGTCGACCATTCTATATAGAAGAGGAAACCTGAGGGAGATTGGAGACTGTAAGGTTGTGGCAGGGGAGAGCGTGGCCAGACAGCATCAGATGGTTGTGTGTAGAATGACTGTTGTTGTGAAGAAGAGAAAAAGAGTAAAATCAGAGAAGAAGACCAAATGGTGGAAGCTAAAGATGGAAGAATGTTGTGAGAAATTCAGAGACGAGCTGTTAAAGGCTCTGGGTGGTAAGAAAGAGCTTCCAAGTGACAGGGCTACTATAAGTTGTATGGGAGACTGGACACTAAAGAAGGTGAGAAGGACTTGTACTGATTGGCAAGACAGAAGGATCAGGCTGGAAAGGATGTACAGCAGGTTAGCCTTATTAAAGATGAGAATGGTAATGTTCTAACAAGTGAGGAGAGTGTGATGGGAAGATGGAAGGATTACTTTGAGGAGCTAATGAATGAAGAGAATGAAAGAGAAAGAAGAGTGGAGGTAATAGAAACTGTGGACCAGGAAGTGGAAAAGATTAGTGAGGGTGAAGTCCGGAAAGCTCTGAAAAGAATGAAGAAGGGGAAGGCAGTAGGACCTGATGACATACCAGTGGAGGTTTGGAAATGTCTTGGAGAGATGGCAGTGAGGTTTTTGACTCAAATATTTAATGGAATATTTGAGGGTGAGAAAATGCCTGAAGAATGGAGAAGAAGTGTGCTGGTGCCCATTTTTAAGAACAAGGGTGATGTACAGAGTTGTAGCAACTACAGAGGAATTAAGTTGATGAGCCACACGATGAAGATCTGGGAGAGAGTTGTGGAAGCAAGACTTAGACAAGAGGTGACTATCTGTGAGCAGCAGTATGGTTTCATGCCAAGAAAGAGCACCACAGATGCCATCTTTGCTTTGAGGATGTTGATAGAGAAGTACAGAGAGGGTCAGAAAGAACTCCATTGTGTGTTTGTGGATTTAGAAAAAGCATATGACAGGGTGCCAAGAGAGGAGGTGTGGTATTGCATGAGGAAATCTGGAGTGGCAGAAAAGTATGTTAGACTGGTACAGGACATGTATGAGGACAGCAGGACAGTGGTGAGATGTGCTGTAGGAGTGACAGATAGCTTCAAGGTGGAGGTGGGATTGCATCAAGGATCGGCTCTGAGCCCCTTCTTGTTTGCTCTGGTGATGGACCGACTAACAGATGAGGTCAGGCAGGAATCCCCATGGACTATGATGTTTGCAGATGACATTGTGATATGTGGTGAGAACAGGGAACAGGTGGAAGAGAACTTGGAGAGGTGGAGGTATGCACTTGAAAGAAGAGGAATGAAAGTCAGCCGTAGTAAGACAGAGTACATGTGTGTGAATGAGAGGGAGGCCAGTGGAACAGTGAGGCTACAAGGAGCAGAGGTCACAAAGGTGCAGGACTTCAAGTACTTGGGGTCCACTGTCCAGGAAAATGGGGAATGTGGTAAAGAGGTGAAAAAGAGAGTCCAGGCAGGATGGAGTGGATGGAGAAAAGTTTCAGGAGTGATTTGTGACAAAAAGGTGTCAGCAAAGGTCAAAGGAAAAGTTTACAAGACAGTGGTGAGACCAGCTATATTGTATGGTCTGGAGACAGTGTCATTGACAAAAAGACAGGAGAAAGAACTGGAAGTGGCAGAAATGAAGATGCTGAGGTTCTCCTTAGGAGTGACAAGGATGGATAAGATCAGGAATGAGATCATCAGAGGTACAGCACATGTTGAACAACTGGGAGATAAAGTTAGGGAGGCCAGACGAGATGGTTTGGACATGTCCAGAGGAGGGACAGTGGGTATATTCGTAGAAGAATGTTAGAAATGCAGCTGCCAGGAAAAAGGCAGAGGGAGGCCAAAGAGGAGATATATGGATGCAGTTAGAGAGGACAAGAAGGTAGTTGGAGTGAGGACAGAGGATGCAGAGGACAGAGTGAGGTGGAGGAGGATGACTCGCTGTGGCAGCCCCTGAAAAGGGAAAAGCCGAAAGAAGAAGAAGTTAAATTCTCTGTTTTTTCTTCTTTTGGCTTCTCCCTTCGTCAGGGGTCACCACAGCGAACTAGTCGCACGAAGACTTGGCAATTGTTTTTACGCCGGATGCCCTTCCTGAAGCAACCACCGAGTTACCACAGCCCTATGTGTGGAGAAGAGAGCTGATATCTAGGGTTCCCGGGGGAGCAGATGGTGTGGGTTAAGGGCCTTGCTCAAGGGCCCAGAGTGGGGCAGATGAGGGTGGAGACAGGTGTGACTGCTTCACTTATCCCACCCACATTTTTGATGTTGTCGGTACCGGGGCTTGAACCGGCGACCTTCCGATCACAAGCTCTGTACTATGTATTTTTTTCAAATATTTTAGCTAATAATTCAGCTTTAGTTTTATTTTCTATTATAATATTTCCATTATCTTTTATTAAAAGGGGAAAAAATATTTTTTTGTATTTCTAAACATTTTTTAAATATGAATGGATTATTGAGCATGCATCAGGGTATTTTTTAAATAGTTTTCCAAACCTTATCTAATGCAGTATTTTTCCCCCAAAGATTCACAGTATTTCCTCCAATATTCCCTTTTAGCATTTCTTATCCACCTTATTCCTAGCCCCCATGATGCCTTGCGTGAATTATGTGTACGACTTCCGCCGGAAGTGAGAGCAGCAGTCAAAGCCCAGTCTACTGGCTGTGTATGTTTCACGTTTGTTTTTTTGTTTTGTTTATTTCTAATTAATTGCAATGGTTACTTCATGTAGGGTTAGTGGGTGTTCCTGTCGGGTAGACGTTTGTTCAAAGCGCAGTTTTCACTTAATCCCAAAAATAAGTAAACGTGAAGGATTTATCTCCATCGGAGGAGCTGACAGCTGCCCCTCCTCTGTCCCGGATCTGCTCTCGAAGACGTCGTGTTCAGATCACGTTTTCTCCGGTAAACAAAATATTCTACATAAATCATTTTGTGAAACAATTTCAGAACAATGTGAGAGTATAATTTTCTCTGTGTTGGAGCTGTTGTTTTTTTCTTCATGATTTAGCATCGTCTACTAGCTGTGGATAGCTTAGCATGTAACGTTAGCATCTGTTAAAGCATTTACTAAACAAATCTGTGGATAAATAATATAAACACATTTGTGTGTAATACATTTGCAGTACATACATATACTGTGTGTATGTGTATACTGTATGCACACTGTATATACAGTATATACATACATACTGTACATACATGTATTGTTTGTACTGTTTTGATTGTAGGTCCCTGTTAATCTCATGTGAATAAAGCAGTGGGATGCTGTCTGTACAGAAAATATTCCATAACACAACTTCATCTTTTGGTTATTACTACATTTGTTCTATTGAAATATTTATATTTTCAGGAAGGCCTGCACACAAGTCAAACATAGACTGGTCTCCCACACTGAAGTTGACAGACAGACTCTGAGACGCAGGAGCAGAAGAACAGCAGGTAATGACAAGCACCTGGCACAATAATTCAAAAATATTAAAGTAAATCTATGATAAATTTACTGAAATCAATATAAAACTGAACATACAGTATATCTTTGTGAATGAGTAAAAAATTTAGGAGCAACTGTATTTATTTTTTCTACTTTGAGTAGCAAACTTGGTCTTATTTTACACTTTGTGATGCAAACATGACAGTTTATTCTTCTTTTTTTTTTATGGTACAGACAAGTGAAGGGCCAAGTTCCATTGTCCTGGATTCCGGAGGGGTTTGCTGCTTGCTCCAGTCGTCTAGTGGTCGTCCAGTGGTTCCACATGATGAGGAATCTGTTCCAGTTTGTTTAAAATCAGAAACTGCCCATCATTCCTTGTTGAAGAGTGTTTTTTTTATCTGGTATTTATTCTGGTATTTATTCTGCAGCCAATCATTTTCATTAAAATACATCAAATCACCCACAGTTCTCATATTGTATTCAGTTTCAACTGTTTTTAGTTTATAATTATAGCTTTTATTCTGAACTTTTATCAGTCTCCTCCTAGAGGAGGAACAATACAGCAACATGCATGTTTTTAAGTTTTGTACTTGTCAATAAAAAACTAAACTAGTAAGTTGCCAAAAAACAATTACTACATCTATGTTTTTTTATTTGCAGTAGAACTTCTCATTAGACATTAAACAACTTATCTTATTGAAATAAAGAAGGTGAAACTTAGTGCAACTGTTTTATTCAAACTAAAGGAAAGCACACGTTCATTTAGCAATGCCTGTTTCACAGCAACACCAAATGTATTTCAAACGCAGATTTATTTATAGAAATTATATTTTCACTCATTTGTTGCTGTGGTACATAACTGCACACAAACTTCTGGACCAATTGGTGCGTCATCCATCCCTGGACCAACTGCTTCATCCATCCCTGGAACTCACCTTATGCAGAAATAAGTAAAAGTACAGTATACAAACATTAGGGTTCATTTATGAACACACACAGACACACACACACACCTAGATATATATATATATATATAATATATATATATATATATATATATATATATATATATATATATATATATATATATATATATATATATATATATATATACAGTGGAGAGGACAAGTATTTGATACACTGCTGATTTTTCAGGTCTTCCCACTTGCAAAACATGTAGAAGACTGTAATTGTTATCATAGGTACTCTTCAACTGTGAGTGATGGAATCTAAAACAAAAATCCAGACAAATACATTGTATGATTTTTAAATAATTAATTTCCATTTCATTGTGTGAAATAAGTATTTGATCATCTATCAACCAGTAAGAATTTTGGCTCTCACAGACATGTTACTTCTTCTTTAAGAAACCCTCCTGTTCTCCACTCATTACCTGTATTAACTGCCCCTGTTTGAACTCGTTAGCTGTATAAAAGACAACTGTCCACATGCTCAATCAGTCAGACTCCAGCATCTCCACAATGCCCAAGACCAGAGAGATGTGTAAGGACATCAGGGATAAAATTGTAGACCTGCACAAGGCTGGGATGGGCTACAGGACAATAGGCAAGCAGCTTGGTGAGAAGGCAACAACTGTTGGTGCAATTATTAGAAAATGGAAGAAATGCAAAATAATGGAAAATCTCCCTCGGTCTGGGGCGCCATGCAAGATCTCACCTCGTGGAGCATCAATGATCTTGAGGAAGGTGAGGAATGAGCCCAGAACTACACGGCAGGACCTGGTCAATGACCTGAATAGAGCTGGGACCACAGTCTCAAAGAAAACAATCAGTAACACTCTACGCCGTCAAGGATTAAAATCCTGCAGTGCACGCAAGGTGCCCTTCCTCAAGCCAACGCATGTCAAAGCCCGTCTGAAGTTTGTAAACAACCATCTGAATGATTCAGAGGAGGAATGGGAGTAGGTCATGTGGTCTGATGAGACAAAAATATAACATTTTGGTTTAAACTCCACTCGTCATGTGTGGAGGAAGAAGAATGATGAGTACAACTCCAAGAACACCATTCCAACCGTGAAGAATGGCGGTGGAAACATCTTTCTTTGGGGATGCTTTTTTGCAAAGGGGACAGGACGACTGCACCGCATTGTGGGAAGGATGGATGGGGCCATGTATCGTGAGATTTTGGCCAACAACCTCCTTCCCTCAGTAAGAGCACTGAAGATGGGTCGTGGCTGGGTCTTCCAGCATGATAACGACCCAAAACACACAGCCAGGGCAACTAAAGAGTGGCTCCGTAGGAAACATCTTATGGTGCTGGAGTGGCCTAGCCAGTCTCCAGACCTGAATCCAATAGGAAATCTTTGGAGGGAGCTTAAAGTCTGTGTGGCCCAGCGACAGCCACGAAATCTGAAGGCTCTGGAGGAGATCTGTATGGAGGAGTGGGCCAAAATCCCTGCTGCAGTGTGTGCAAACCTTGTCAAGAACTACAGGAAACATCTCATCTCTGTAATTGCAAACAAAGGTTTCTGTACCAAATATTAAGTTTCTTTTTCTGGTGTATCAAATACTTATTTCACACAATACAATGAAAATTAATTATTTAAAAATCATACAATGTATTTGTCTGGATTTTTGTTTTAGATTCCATCACTCACAGTTGAAGAGTACCTATGATAACAATTACAGTCTTCTACATGTTTTGCAAGTGGGAAGACCTGAAAAATCAGCAGTGTATCAAATACTTGTCCTCTCCACTGTATATATATATATATATATATATATATATATATATATATATATATATATATATATATATATATATATATATATATATATATATATATATATATACATATATATATATACATATATAT
>JBBPBX010089454.1:0-14298 GCA_038048925.1 Garcialebias charrua
AGACGGTTACGGTTGCACCGAGGGACTGAGAGAAACGCAATTCCGGTCCTGTGTATGTCCTGCACTGTACATATTGCAGATCTGACAATAAAGTTGACTTTGACTTTGACTTTGACTTTGACTTTCTCCCGTTCAGCCCCCTGGTACACTGATGAGCTGCGCAGGATGAAGGCAACTGGCCGTGCTATTGAGAGACGTGTAAAATCATCTGGTCTCTCTGTGCATAAGCAAGCGTACAAAGAACATCAGAAAGCGTACGCCTATTCGCTTAAAGAAGCACGCTCCAAATATTATTCCAACATCATCAACACCTGCCCTGGAAACTCTAAACAGCTCTTCTCCACAATAACTCATCTGCTTAATCCCATTAAACAAACTCATGAGGACTCTGTTCAAAAATGCGACCTGTTCCTTTCATCATTTAAAAACAAAGTTGACACTATCAGATCTCAGCTCCACAACCTCCCTGTTCTCAGTGTGCCATCTACCCGTCTGCATTCTGGGACCCTGAGCAGCTTTGATGAAGTTGTTCAGAGTGAGGTGGAGTCCATCATCAAGAAAATGAAGCCTTCATCCTGCGCCCTGGATCCTTTCCCCTCGTCTCTCATAAAATCCAATCACTCTGCAATAAGCCCATTAATCACACAAATAATAAATCAGTCTCTACAATCTGGTCATGTTCCACTGCCTCTAAAAACTGCCATCATTAGGCCTCTTCTGAAAAAATCTAATTTGGATCCCGACATTTTTTCTAATTACCGCCCAATTTCCCACCTCCCATTTCTGTCTAAAGTGCTGGAAAAAGCTGTTGCTGCTCAGCTGCAGGACCACCTACAGCAACACTCTCTGTATGAGAAGTTCCAGTCTGGATTCAGAGCAGCTCACAGTACTGAGACTGCACTGCTGAGAGTAACAAATGATGTCCTCATGGCTGCTGACACTGGTTCTCCCTCCATCCTTGTCCTCCTTGACCTCACTGCAGCCTTCGACACTGTGGACCATAGTATCCTCCTCCACCGTCTTCATGTGGAGGTCGGTCTCTGTGACACTGTCCTGGACTGGTTCAATTCTTTCCTCTCCAATAGGCTGGAATGTGTTAGCCTTGGCAATGCCACTTCCCAGACAGTCGGTGTCTCCTGTGGTGTCCCTCAGGGGTCAGTTCTGGGGCCCCTGCTGTTTTCCCTCTACATGCTGCCTTTAGGTCAAATTATTAATCAGTTCAACATTTCTTTTCACTGCTATGCCGACGACACACAGCTTTACATCAGGACTGGAACATCATCATCATCCCTATCTCCGTCTTCACTCACTGTTCTCTCTGCCTGCCTGGAGGAAATAAAGGCATGGATGAATCAGAACTTTCTTCAATTAAACTGCTCGAAGACTGAGGCCATATTGATTGGCACCCCTCACCAGATACAAACATCAACTTTAACAACAATCTCCTTCTCTGGTCAAGACATCCCCCTCTCCACCTCTGTTACAAATCTTGGAATAAAAATGGACTCTCATCTTACATTTGAAAATCACATTAAGCATCTGTTTAAAACTTGCTTCTTCCATCTTCGAAACATCTCCAGACTTCGCCCATCCCTAACTTTTTCCGATGCTGAGAAGCTCGTCCATGCTTTTGTCTCCTCCAGGCTCGACTACTGCAACTCCCTGTTTATTGGAATCCCTGGCAAAAACCTTCAGAAACTTCAATATATTCAAAACAGTGCAGCAAGGATTCTGTTGAGAGTTCGTAAATTTGAACATATTACACCCATTCTCCATAACCTCCATTGGCTTCCTGTCACCTACAGAATTCAATACAAAACTGCTCTCATTACCCATCAATGCTTGCACGGCACTTCACCTGACTATCTAAAGGACATTCTTGCACCATATTCATCCACCCGGTCTCTACGATCACAGAACAGTAATTTCCTTCATATTCCTCGGACCAAATTGAGGACCATGGGAGACCGAGCATTCTGTGTGGCTGCCCCCCGCCTGTGGAACTCCCTCCCTGACGACCTGAGAGCTCCACAGTCACTGGTTGACTTTAAAAGCAGCATAAAGACTTTTCTTTTTAAGCAAGCCTATTCTGCCTCCACATGATTTTATCTTTGATCTTAGTCGATATTATTATTGATTTTATTTGATTTTATCACTTGTTTTATTTTGATCTTTGCTTTGTTACACTTTGTAGCACTTTGAGATTTTTATTAATGAAAAGTGCATTATAAATTGAATTTATTATTATTATTATGGCTCTGAGGGGGAGGGACCAGAAACGTATCTCTGTTCAAAATTTTTCTAAGTTCCAGCGTGTTCCAGAAATTACATATAGCAGCTTTCAAGTAATGTTGGATAAAGCACTTTCCATTTTCACATTATTAATAAACTGTTCATCGGTGTAATACTCACACTTAGTTAGTGCTGATGTTGTTATAGAAGTGATTTTTTTGGATCAATAGCATCCTCAAAATTTTATGTTCTCTAAATTCAAAGGTCTTAAAGTTCCTGCCGGACTCATCAGCCAAAAAGTCCATAGAAAAACCTACAAATTCATCATTTTCAGTGTCTCTAAATGGGAACAAGTAGTCTTCCTCCTTCCTTCCTTCACAGCTAATATAATACAGGTAGTCCTCGACTTAGGAACGAGTTCCGTTCCTACGCACCGTTCGTAACACGAAATCACCGTAAGTCGGAGCACATACAAAAAATAAAAATATCTTTTTTTTAAATAAATAAATAGATGGACAGTACTGTACAGTCACCAAGCACTTAGCCTATCCTAACACAGTTTTTAAATATGAAGGAGTGAGTTGAATTGTCTCCCTTTCACATAAAGGGAGCTCTGTCGCCTACAGAATTCAGTACAAAACTGCTCTCATTATACATCAATGCTTACACGGAGCTTCACCAGATTATCTGAAGGATATTCTTATTCCATACTCATCCACCCGGTCTCTACGGTCACAGAACAGTAATCTCCTTCACATTCCGAGAACCAAATTAAGGACCATGGGAGACCGGGCTTTCAGTGTGGCTGCCCCCCGCCTGTGGAACTCTCTTCCTGACTGTCTGAGAGCCCCACAGTCTGTGGTTGACTTTAAGAGCGGCTTGAAGACCTTTCTTTTCAACCGAGCATACTCTACCTCCTCATGATTCTACTTTTGATCTTAGTTGATACTGTTATTGATTTTACTTGTTTTACTTGTTTTATTGACATTTAATTCTGTTGCACTTTGTAGCACTTTGAGATTTTCAATAAGGAAAAGTGCGTTATAAATTGAATTCATTATTATATTATTATTATTATTATTATGTGAATGGAGCCTGCTAGGGAGGAGGGAGACAATTCAACTCACTCCATCTTTAAAAACTGTGTTAGGATAGGCTAAGTGCTTGGTGACTGTACAGTACTGTCCATCTATTTATTTATTTGAATAATAAAAAAATAAAAAAATATGAGATGAGCGACGTAAGTCCGAAATGTCGTAAGTCGAGGGCGTCGTAAGTCGAGGACTACCTATAATGAGTTGAATAAAACTTGTTAACTTCAGCTATTAGCTAGCATTTTGCTACTTTTCACAAGATTTAGCTAGCACTTTGCATCTTTGAGATTCAGCTACTTTTAGCTTGTGGCTCAGTTTCAGTTTCATTCTCACAGAAAACGCAGCGTCTAGTTTCAAACCGATTCACTGGGATCCAGTAAGAACCTTTAGATGTTTGACTGGTAGACTACATTTCCCATGATGCTGCAGTACCTCTGGGCAGGCGGCCCGTCCATGATGATGTTGATCCACAGGATCTGCATGGCGTTCAGTGGGTTGGGGAAGTTCATCAGTGTTGCCAGGGAGATGAGCGTCAGCGCCGCAATGCTCCTGAATGCCAGCAAGAGGAGTCAGAGGTCAAAGGTCAAACTAAAGAGCTGTTCAGAAATCAACTGAAACTCAGATTCTACACTCACGTGCTCAGCTGGAAACGCACAAAGTTTTTGATGTTGTTGTAAATTCCTTTTCCTTCCTCGATGGCCGACCTGGAAACAAAGATAAAAGCTCATTTTCAAAATAAAACTAGAACAATCAGCTCCTTTTCTAAATAAAACTATATCAGCTCATTTTCAAAATAAAACCGCAACAATTGGCTCCTTTTCAAAATAAACCTGCATCAATCAGATCTTTTTTAAATTAAAACTGCAACAATCAGCTCCTTTTCAAAGTAAAACTGCATCAATCAGCTCCTTTTCAAAATAAAACCACTTTTTTTTATACTGTCTCATGTTTTTCTTCCCTTTTCTCATCTAAGCAAAATATTATTCTGAACAAGAATAAGAGGGCCGTGCTTTTATAGCTGCAGTTTCGTGCACTCCGTCCATCTTTCGGACGACTGTACGTACATGTTCTCGCTGTACCTCGGTGCAATGATAATAAAGTTTATTTTTTATTCTTCAGATTCTGATCAATCAGCTCCTTTTCCAAATAAAACTTCATCAATCAGCTCCTTTTCAAAATAAAACTGCAACAATAAGCTCCTTTTCAAAACAAAACTGGAACAATCAGCTCCTTTTCAAAATAAAACTACAACAATCAGCTCCTTTTCAAAATAAAGCAACAATCAGCTCCTTTTCAAAACTACAATAGAATAGAATATAGAATATATCTTTAATGGCATATTTGCACCAAGGTACAAAGTGTTGCAATTGGCGCACGCACCATCCTAAGAGGGACGTACGCACGGAAGCCGCAGCAGTATAAAACCGCGCCGCCAACAATCAGATATGGAAAAAGGAACATACAGTCGGGTAATCATGGTATTCAAAAAAGAATCTATCACATTTTGTCTTAGGACACTATGATAAAGTCCAAAAAACTCTACCAGCTTTAGCACGAATAAAGACATGTTGCATGTGATGACGACAAGCAGGGAGATTTAGTCCGTGAGTAATCATTTCAGATAAGCACAATCTTGCAGATGGCTCAGCTCGGCTCCATCCGAACGCACACACAGAGACCTCTGGGGGGAGGGGGGGGCAGCGAGTTCTCAACAGCTTTCGACTCCAGGAGAAGTTTTGCAGACAGCCTTCTTTTCAAGGTCGCTCAGAGTCCCGATTAGTCGCTTTATTTATTTTCAGGTCAGGCCAGGCCACAGCCTGCAGCCTTTCAAGTCCAGGTGCTGTTCAGGTCTAAATCACCGAATCATGTGAGGTTCCGAGCTACAAATCCCCATCTGTGCCCTGATTGAGCCCGGACGGCTGTAAACGAGTCCCAAAACGCACCGCTGGTCCACGGCTGTCCACCGCTGCTCCCATCGTGCGGTTCAGCTCGTACAACAGCTGGGAAGTTGAGGTCATAGCCCGGATCAAAGAATCTTGCTGGGCAGGAAGTCTCGCCAGCGCGTTGATTGCCGCGGCAGTCTTCCTCAGCTTCCAGTGGCAGAAACCTCCGCCAACGTCAAAAAACAGAGTAGCTGCCACCAATATCCAAATCATCCACAAATCTTCCACATCTTCGACAGAAAGAACGGTCAGACACATTAAGTTCCAGTCGCCCCACAAGTCCATAATGTACCCCACCGCATGCGTGTCGAAGGGGCAAGCCGCTTCTCCTGGCCCGGTGCGTTTTGTGGAAAAAAATTTATCAATGGAGGAAACAGCCCACGTAATTAAATTCATTTCAAATTGGTTCGAGTGAGCGCTGAAGAGTTACAGACGAGACAAAATGCAAAAGCAGGGAGGAGGGAAAACTTAGGGAGGAGAGGAGCAAAAAGAGATGCGACCTGCTTTGCCGAGAGCCGGAAGTATATTATCAGCTCCTTTTCAAAACAAAACCACATCAATCAGCCCCTTTTCAAAATAAAACCGCAATAATCGGCTCCTTTTCAAAATAAAACTGGAACAATCAGCTCCTTTTCAAAATAAAACTGGAACAATCAGCTCCTTTTCAAAATAAAACTGGAACAATCAGCTTCTTTTCAAAATAAAACTGGAACAATCAGCTCCTTTTCAAAATAAAACTTCATCAATCAGCTCCTTTTCAAAATAAAACTGCAACAATATACGTCTACCTTATAATGTTTTGCTAGTTTTTTGATACTTTGTAAAAAAAAAAAAAAAAAAAACTTTTTTTTTTTTTTCTTCTCTCTTTTGTTTTCTATTGTTTATTGTTTGTTTGTTTATTGTTTATTGTTTAAGGAAATTATACCACTGCTGTTCATTGTTCTTTAGTTTTAGCAGGTCGCTTTCGTAAATGAGCCCTTGAGGTTCAAAAGATTTACCTGACTAAATAAAGGTTGAATGAATGAATGAAAAAACAATAAACTCCTTTTCAAAATAAAACTGCAACAATAAGCTCGTTTTCAAAATAAAACTGCAACAATAAGCTCCTTTTCAAAATAAAACTTCATCAATCAGCTCCTTTTCAAAATAAAACTGCAACAATAAACTCCTTTTCAAAATAAAACTGCAACAATAAGCTCCTTTTCAAAATAAAACTGCAACAATCAGGCCCAGATTAAGAGCCTTTTCAAAATAAAAGTGCAGGCTGCAGCTCCAGGTTGGAGCTCCGATCAGCAGGAAACAGAAGCTTTAATTCAGACTGTTGGTGAAAACAGAACGGATCAGATCTGAGCTGGTCTCAGGTTCTGGGTTCTGGGTCCCGGGTCTGGACTCACATGATGGTCTGGAAGTCGTCGTCTACCAGGATCATGTCGGCTGCCTCCTTGCAGACGTCGGTGCCCGTCTGACCCATCGCCACGCCGATGTCGGCTGCTTTCAGAGCCACGGCGTCGTTCACGCCGTCCCCCGTCATGGCCACCACGGCGCCGAGGTTCTGGAGCGACTGCAGAGAAGCAGAACCCGTTTAACTCGGTGTTGTGGCGCTGCTCAGGTGGGATGGCACCTGCGTCCTGCTCACCTTGACGATCTTCAGCTTGTGTCTGGGGCTGGCTCGATAAAACACGGAAATCTGTGGAGAGAAACATCTGCGTCATTTCAACCCAGACACAAGTCCAACAGAACCGCCTCCAAAATCCAACAGAACCGCCTCCAAAAGTCCAACAGAACCGCCTCCAAAAGTCCAACAGAACCACCTCCACTGTCCTCACCCTGGGGACGATGATGGACAGCTGCTGCAGGTCCAGGTGGTCCACTTCTTCTCCTGACAGACACTGACATCCCTTGGAGTACAGACCCAGCCGGCTGGCTGCAGACGGAACAAACAAACAAACAAACAAACAAACACAGGGCCCTTTAAAGCGGCTGCAGAAACACCACAGCGTGTCTTTATCAGAAAGCCGTCTGACCGATGGACACGGCCGTCTCCTGACAGTCTCCGGTGATCATCTTGATGGCCACGCCGGAGCCGATGAGCGTGGCGATGGCCTCCCTCACGCCTTCCCTGGGGGGGTCGATGATGCCCACCAGACCCAGGAAGGTCAGGTTCCCCATCTGAGACCCTGAAGCAAACGCCAACACTGCAGAACAAACAAACAAACAAACAAACAAACAAAGACACGTCAGAGCTCTGGGGGCTACGGCAAGCACTTGTGGCATTTATCCAACAAATCATTTCCTGCAGCAGAACTCGTCAGGTTGCACTCGTTAGTCAAACAATGTTACCTAAAGCTTTAACTAGTTAACTAATACAGAGAATGAACTTTCTTAACTAATACAAGTTGACTAGTTACAGACTCTGCCCGACAGATATACCTTGGGTATAAATAAAGTAACCTGAACCTGAGAGTTACAGACGTTGGCGAGCGCCTGGTGGCCGGGCTTTCACCCATGGAGCTCGGCCGGGCACAGCCCGAAGAGGAGACGTGGGTCCCCCTTCCCATAGGCTCACCACCTGTGGGAGGGGCCAAAGGGGTCGGGTGCATTGTGGAATGGGTGGTGGCCGAGGGCGGGGACCCTGGCGGTCTGATCCTCGGCTACAGAAGCTGGCCATTGGGACATGGAATGTCACCTCTCTGGTGGGGAAGGAGCCTGAGCTAGTGTGTGAGGTTGAGAGGTTCCGGCTAGAAATAGTCGGACTCACCTCAACGCATGGCTCTGGCTCTGGAACCAGTTTCCTTGAGAGGGGTTGGACACTCTTCCACTCTGGAGTTGCCCCTGGTGAGAGGCGCCGAGCAGGAGTGGGCATACTTGTTGCCCCCCATCTTGGTGCCTGTACGTTGGGGTTCACCCCGGTGAACGAGAGGGTAGCCTCCCTTCGCCTACGTGTGGGGGGACGGGCTCTGACTGTTGTTTGTGCCTATGCGCCAAACGGCAGCGCAGATTACCCACCCTTTTTGGAGTCCTTGGAGGGGGTATTGGAGGGTGCGCCTCCTGGGGACTCCCTTGTTCTGCTGGGGGACTTCAACGCTCACGTGGGCAATGACAGTGAGACCTGGAGGGGTGTGGTTGGGAGGAACGGCCCCCCTGATCTGAACCCGAGTGGTGTTCTGTTGTTGGACTTCTGTGCTCGTCATGGATTGTCCATAACGAACACCATGTTCAGGCATAAGGGTGTCCATATGTGCTCTTGGCACCAGGACACCCTAGGTCGTAGTTCAATGATCGACTTTGTTGTCGTCTCATCTGATCTGCGGCCGCATGTCCTGGACACTCGGGTGAAGAGAGGGGCGGAGCTGTCAACTGACCACTACCTGGTGGTGAGTTGGCTCCGATGGTGGGGGAGGATGCCGGTCAGACCTGGCAGACCCAAACGTATTGTGAGGGTCTGCTGGGAACGTCTGGCAGAGTCTCCCGTAAGACGGAGCTTTAACTCCCACCTCCGGGAGAGCTTTGAACACGTTCCGAGGGAGGCGGGGGACATTGAGCCCGAGTGGGCCATGTTTCGCGCCTCTATTGTCGAGGCAGCTTATCGGAGTTGTGGCCGCAAGGTTGTTGGTGCCTGTCGTGGTGGCAACCCTCGAACCCGGTGGTGGACACCGGCGGTGAGGGATGCTGTCAAGCTGAAGAAGGAGTCCTATTGGGCCTTTTTGGCCTGTGGGACCCCGGAAGCAGCAGATAGGTACCGGCAGTCCAAGCGGCATGCGGCTCGGGTGGTTGCTGAGGCAAAAACTCGGGCGTGGGAGGAGTTCGGAGAGGCCATGGAGAATGACTTCCGTACGGCTTCGAGGCGATTCTGGTCCACCATCCGGCGTCTCAGGGGGGGAAAGCGGTACGCGACCAACACCATTTATGGTGGGGATGGCGTGCTGTTGACCTCAACTCGGGATGTTGTGAGTCGGTGGGCGGAGTACTTCGAAGACCTCCTCAATCCTACTGGCACGTCTTCCACTGAGGAAGCGGAGCCTGGGGACTTTGGGTCGGGCTCTCCAATCTCTGGTGCTGAGGTCGCCGAGGTGGTTAAAAAGCTCCGCGGTGGCAAGGCTCCGGGGGTGGATGAGATTCGTCCTGAGTTCCTTAGGGCTCTGGATGTTGTGGGGTTGTGTTGGCTTACGCGACTCTGCAATATCGCGTGGACATCGGGGGCAGTTCCCTTGGATTGGCAGACTGGGGTGGTGGTTCCCCTATTCAAAAAGGGGGACCGTAGGGTGTGTTCCAACTATAGAGGGATCACACTCTTAAGCCTCCCTGGTAAGGTCTATTCAGGGGTTCTGGAGAGGAGGGTCCGTCGGATAGTCGAACCTCGGATTCAGGAGGAGCAGTGTGGTTTTCGTCCTGGTCGTGGAACACTAGACCAGCTCTACACCCTCAACAGGGTCCTGGAGGGTGCGTGGGAGTTTGCCCAACCAGTTTACATGTGCTTTGTAGACTTGGAAAAGGCATTCGACCGCGTCCCTCGGGGGGTTCTGTGGGGGTACTCCGGGAGTATGGGGTACCAGGCCCATTGATATGGGCTGTTAGGTCCCTGTACGACCGGTGTCAGAGCTTGGTCCGCATTGCCGGCAGTAAGTCAGGCTCGTTTCCGGTGAGAGTTGGACTCCGCCAAGGTTGCCCTTTGTCACCGATTCTGTTTATAACTTTTATGGACAGAATTTCTAGGCGCAGCCAAGGTGTTGAGGGGATCCGTTTTGGTGGCCTTAGAATCGCTTCTCTGTTTTTTGCAGATGATGTGGTCCTATTGGCTTCATCAGCTCGTGATCTACAGCTTTCGCTGGAGCGGTTTGCAGCTGAATGTGATGCGGCCGGGATGAGGATCAGTTCCTCCAAATCCGAGGCCATGGTCTTGAGCCGGAAAAGGGTAGCATGCCCTCTCCGGGTCGGGGAGGAGGTCCTGCCCCAAGTGGAGGAGTTTAAGTATCTCGGGATCTTGTTCACGAATGAGGGAAAACTGGAGCGTGAGATCGATAGGCGGATAGGTGCAGCGTCCGCAGTGAAGCGGGCGCTGTACCGGTCTGTCGTGGTGAAGAGAGAGCTGAGTCAAAAGGCAAAGCTCTCAATTTACCGATCGATCTACGTTCCCACCCTCATCTATGGTCATGAGCTTTGGGTTATGACCGAAAGAACAAGATCTCGGATACAAGCGGCTGAAATGAGTTTTCTCCGCAGGGTGGCTGGACTCTCCCTTAGAGATAGGGTGAGAAGCTCAGTCATCCGGGAGGGACTCGGAGTAGAGCCGCTGCTTCTCCACATCGAGAGGAGCCAGTTGAGGTGGCTCGGGCATCTGGTTAGGATGCCTCCTGGACGCCTCCCTGGTGAGGTGTTCCGGGCATGTCCCACCGGGAGGAGACCCAGAGGAAGACCCAGGATACGCTGGAGGGACTATGTTTCTCGGCTGGCCTGGGAACGCCTTGGGATTCCCCCAGAGGAGCTGCTCCAAGTGGCTGGGGAGAGGGAAGTCTGGGCCTCCCTACTTAGGCTGCTACCCCCGCGACCCGACCCCGGATAAGCGGAAGAAAATGGATGGATGGATGGATAGTTACAGACTAGGTAACTAGAAGGCCCAAACAACTAGTGGAACGATATATGGTCTTACTGGTTAAAAAGTGGAGGTCAAAGTACTCACTAGTTAACTAGTTGATAGGTTTTTGTTCTTGCAAGTTAACTAGCCTGGCTATGAAGTAACTACCAGCTGATCCAATGCGCCTAAAATGTTTACTCTTTAACAAGAAAAGCTACAAGGGTAAACTAGCAGACATATTTAGCTTCACTAGTTAACTAGTGATGGCCAGCTTCTGTAGCCGAGGATCAGACCGCCAGGGTCCCCGCCCTTGGCCACCACCCATCCCACATTGCACCCGACCCCTTTGGCCCTTCCCATAGGTGGTGAGCCCATGGGAAGGGGGACCCACGTCTCCTCTTCGGGCTGTGCCCGGCCACCAGGCGCTCAAGGTTGTTGGTGCCTGTCGTGGTGGCAACCCTCGAACCCGGTGGTGGACACCGGCAGTGAGGGATGCTGTCAAGCTGAAGAAGGAGTCCTATTGGGCCTTTTTGACCTGTGGGACCCCGGAAGCAGCAGATAGGTATCGACAGTCCAAGCGGCATGCGGCTCGGGTGGTTGCTGAGGCAAAAACTCGGGCGTGGGAGGAGTTTGGAGAGGCCATGGAGAATGACTTCCGTATGGCTCAGAGGCGATTCTGGTCCACCATCCGGCATCTCAGGGGGGGAAGCGGTACGCGACCAACACCATTTATGGTGGGGATGGCGTGCTGTTGACCTCAACTCGGGATGTTGTGAGTCGGTGGGCAGAGTACTTCGAAGACCTCCTCAATCCCACTGGCACGTCTTCCACTGAGGAAGCGGAGCCTGGGGACTTTGGGTCGGGCTCTCCAATCTCTGGTGCTGAGGTCACCGAGGTGGTTAAAAAGCTCTGCTGTGGCAAGGCTCCGGGGGTGGATGAGATTCGCCCTGAGTTCCTTAGGGCTCTGGATGTTGTGGGGTTGTGTTGGCTTACAATATCTGCAATATCTGCAATATTGCGTGGACATCGGGAGCAGCTCCCTTGGATTGGCAGACTGGGGTGGTGGTTCCCCTATTCAAAAAGGGTAGGGTGTGTTCCAACTATAGGGGGATCACACTCTTAAGCCTCCCTGGTAAGGTCTATTCAGGGGTTCTGGAGAGGAGGGTCCATCGGATAGTCGAACCTCGGATTCAGGAGGAGCAGTGTGGTTTTCGTCCTGGTCGTGGAACACTGGACCAGCTCTACACCCTCAGCAGGGTCCTGGAGGTGCGTGGGAGTTTGCCCAACCAGTTTACATGTGCTTTGTGGACTTGGAAAAGGCATTCGACCGCGTCCCTCGGGGGGTTCTGTGGGGGGTACTCCGGGAGTATGGGGTACCAGGCCCATTGATAAGGGCTGTTAGGTCCCTGTACGACCGGTGTCAGAGCTTGGTCCGCATTGCCGGCAGTAAGTCAGGCTCGTTTCCGGTGAGAGTTGGACTCCGCCAAGGTTGCCCTTTGTCACCGATTCTGTTCATAACTTTTATGGACAGAATTTCTAGGCGCAGCCAAGGTGTTGAGAGGATCCGTTTTGGTGACCTTAGAATCGCTTCTCTGTTTTTTGCAGATGATGTGGTCCTACTGGCTTCATCAGATCGTGATCTACAACTTTCACTGGAGCGGTTTGCAGCCGAATGTGATGCGGCCGGGATGAGGATCAGTTCCTCCAAATCCGAGGCCATGGTCTTGAGCCGGAAAAGGGTAGCATGCCCTCTCCGGGTCGGGGAGGAGGTCCTGCCCCAAGTGGAGGAGTTTAAGTATCTCGGGATCTTGTTCACGAATGAGGGAAAACTGGAGCGTGAGATCGATAGGCGGATAGGTGCAGCGTCCGCAGTGAAGCGGGCGCTGTACCGGTCTGTCGTGGTGAAGAGAGAGCTGAGTCAAAAGGCAAAGCTCTCAATTTACCGATCGATCTACGTTCCCACCCTCATCTATGGTCATGAGCTTTGGGTTATGACCGAAAGAACAAGATCTCGGATACAAGCGGCTGAAATGAGTTTTCTCCGCAGGGTGGCTGGACTCTCCCTTAGAGATAGGGTGAGAAGCTCAGTCATCCGGGAGGGACTCGGAGTAGAGCCGCTGCTTCTCCACATCGAGAGGAGCCAGTTGAGGTGGCTCGGGCATCTGGTTAGGATGCCTCCTGGACGCCTCCCTGGTGAGGTGTTCCGGGCATGTCCCACCGGGAGGAGACCCAGAGGAAGACCCAGGACGCGCTGGAGGGACTATGTTTCTCGGCTGGCCTGGGAACGCCTTGGGATTCCCCCGGAGGAGCTGCTCCAAGTGGCTGGGGAGAGGGAAGTCTGGGCCTCCCTACTTAGGCTGCTACCCCCGCGACCCGACCCCGGATAAGCGGAAGAAGATGGATGGATGGATGGATGGATGGATGGATGCATGACCTCCTCACTTTTTTCTGCACCTCCCCTGTGAAGACCATTTTTCTTGACGACTTAAATATCCACATGGACAATTCTTCTTCACCTCTGGCAACAGATTTTAAGTCTCTTCTGGACTCTCTTAATCTCACTCAACATGTTGACGCCCCTACGCACAGCAGGGGGCATACTCTGGATTTGGTGATTACAGACACTGTACTCATCAATAACTTATCTGTATATGACCTGGGTGTCTCAGACCACAGGGTCATCTCCCTGGAAGTGCCTTCTTCTTCGCCTGCTTCAAACCCAAAACGACCTATCCAGTTCCGTGACTTTAAAAACATTTCCCCTGATGTTCTGTCTACTGATCTTCACACCCTGACCGCTGTCAATCATTCATCTGCAGATGACTCTGTGGATTACTACAACCGATCTCTCCAAGAGCTTCTGGACCTACATGCTCCCTTGAAGACAAGACTGGTGTCTTTCTCCCGTTCAGCCCCCTGGTACACTGGTGAGCTGCGCAAGATGAAGGCAACTGGCCGTGCTATTGAGAGACGTGTAAAATCATCTGGTCTCTCTGTACATAAGCAGGCATACAAAGAACATCAGAAAGCGTACGCCTATTCTCTTAAAGAAGCACGCTCCAAATATTATTCCAACATCATCAACACCTGCCCTGGAAACTCTAAACAGCTCTTCTCCACAATAACTCATCTGCTTAATCCCATTAAACAAACTCCTGAGGACTCTGCTCAAAAATGCGACCTGTTCCTTTCATCATTTAAAAACAAAGTTGACACTATCAGATCTCAGCTCCACAACCTCCCTGTTCTCAGTGTGCCATCTACCCGTCTGCATTCTGGGTCCCTGAGCAGCTTTGATGAAGTTGTTCAGAGTGAGGTGGAGGCCATCATCAAGAAAATGAAGCCTTCATCCTGCGCCCTGGATCCTTTCCCCTCGTCTCTCATAAAATCCAATCACTCTGCAATAAGCCCATTAATCACTCAAATAATAAATCAGTCTCTACAATCTGGTCATGTT
>JBBPBX010089455.1:0-14298 GCA_038048925.1 Garcialebias charrua
CTTTAAAGCCTGCCGAATGGTTTACAGAATATTTTGCTAACAGACAGGCAGATTTGACTTCAAATACGTGTTGGCGTGACTTGAACTGAATACCTCACACAGTCAGTGGTCAGTGGTTGGAGCCCACTCTCAGCTGCTTAAACTAGTGGTTCCTTCAGAGAGACAAACTGTTGTTGTTTTTTTTATTTATTTGTTTTTATTAATTTGTTTAAAAAAATTATCCTTCCATGAAACTCAACAGTCGTGTAAACGTGATTGTTAAATCCTGTTTTTCCAGCTGAGGTGACTGTCTAAGCTGAAGCCCATATTGTCCCAAGATAACCTGGAGACAGTAATACACACATTCATTACATCTAGGCTGGATTACTGCTGTTTGGTATCAGTCAAGCCACCATTGCACGATTACAACTGGTCCAGAACGCAGCAGCCCAATTTTTAACCAGTACACGCAGAAGAGAGCACGTTACACCAGTCTTGGCCTCCCTGCACTGGCTACCGGTTCATCTTCGAATTCAGTTCAAAATTCTCCTGTATGTCTACAAATCGCTGAATACGTCTTTCCCCCGCCTATCTCTCTGATTTGCTACAGCCGTATGTCCCACCACGTTCTCTGAGGTCAGCGGACCATTTACTTCTCATAGTTCCAGGAACTCCTCTTAAACGCAGAGGTGACGGGGCCTTCTCTGTAGCAGGACCAAGACTTTGGAACGAGTTACCTCTGCTTGTCAGACAGGCCCCCTCCCTCGCAGTTTTAAAATCCCGTTTAAAAACCCTCTACTACTGTATTCTGTTGCTTTCAACACCAGATGATCTGTGTTTTGAACATGTGTGTTCCACACAGGTTGGTTGTTATATTTATTATCTGCAACATTTTTATGTCTATATTCTAATTTTACTTCATTTTGTATGTTGCTTTATGTGTTGCCTGTTTTTGTTTTTTGTTGTTTGTTTGTACAGCACTTTAGATGGCCTTGTTGTTGTTTTAACTGCTCTATAACTAAAATGGTATGGTATGGTATGGTATGGTATGGTATGGTTTGTTTGGGGTGGGGCTGGTCAGGTTTTCACCGTTACCACCACAAATAAACACCACAAATGAAAGTAGAATAAAGCCTTTAATTTAAGGATTTTTTTTTATTTTTTATCAAGAAAAAACTGCAAGAGTCAAGTTTGTATCACTGCTTCTACAACTTTTGTTTTTCTCCTCATAAAAACCTTTGCATGTGTGAAACTTAGTGAAGGTTCAGGTTTGGAGATTTGAGGCTTTGCTTTTATCTGGAGTTATTTTAACAGGAAACAAAAAAAGTGTGTTTCTAAAGACACAGAACAATTAATTGTTTGATAAATCTCCTCAGATGAGAAGTGAAAGTTGACTCTAAAAGAAGCCATCAGTCTTTAAGGGGCGGCCGTGGTGTAGTGGTAATGGCAGTCGACCCCCTATCGGAAGGTTGGAGGTTCGAATCCCGCATCCGCCCACCATGTGTCGTTGTGTCCCTGGGCAAGACACTTAACCCCGAGTTGCTCCCGGTAGGTCTGGATGGCGCCTTGCAAGGCAGGCTACCACTACCGGTGTATGAATGTCTGAATGAATGGGTGGATGGCTGGTATTGTAAAGCGCTTTGGGGCTCCTCACAGGGGGCTGGAAAGCGCTATATAAATAAGCTCCATTTACCATTTACCATTTAAATCCAACTGTCAGGACTACACTGTGTGGAGGCACGCTATTTAGCCTCACTACTCAAACTTTGACGCAAATTATCTGATATTGTAAAATTGTATAAAATACTTTGTTCCCTTTAAAGAATAATGATTTTGTTCATTTACCCATTTTATCTTCATTTATTTTTCTACAAACAAAATTGAGAAATTAAAAGATGTTTATTTGCAACAAAAAAGGGTTTTTTTTTATTATTCAGAGGGCAAATCTGCCAAAATACTGTCTATTTGCTTTGTCAAAAAGAGATTGGTCTTTTGTTTAACTATATGCCTGTTTATTTTAAAATCCAAACCATAAACTCACTTATTTTTAAATTATTATTATTATTATTATTATTATTTTTTTTTTGTGACTTGGTGTGATGGACTAACCTGCACTGGTTGTACCACACCTGTTGGACAGTGACTGCTGGATATGAGCACCAGTGACCCTGGAAAGGAAAAAGTAAAGATGATGGATGAATGGATGGATGGATGGATGGATGGATGGATGGATGGTGGGATGGATGGATGGATGGATGCATAGATGGATGGATGGATTCACTTCATTCAGAAAGTGGAACATGTGTCCATTTTAAAAACAGCATACTGTCTAAAAAGAGCTTTTGACATTTTTGAACAAGGACGCCATTTGTTTTTTCTATATTTTATTTCTGCTTAAATCGCAATAACTTCAAGAACTGATCATGCCATGATGAAAAAATACTTTAAAAGATTATTTTGTTTATTTTTCCAAAAGTAAAGTAATAAAAATCCACTGAAATCTTCTTTATACCAGTAGAAGAAATTACTTTTGAATGTTACTTTTGAATATTCGTATATGTTTGTTGTATTATCGTGCATGCATACGAATATAACGAAAGCCCTGCGGATAAACATTTAAAGATATAAACAAATAACTGAAGAGTTGTGGCGTCGCGACAGGAGTGCTATTTGCAGTTGGGATATTGTTTTTGTTGACAAGTTGCATGTGGATTAGTTGTAGTTTCTGATTGTGTTCTTTAGAATCAAAAGCTTTGTGACAGGCAGGCTTTAGGTGAATTTGGGTAAAACCAGCAACAAAGCCTCTTGATTTGTGCCAAACCACGTTTTTTGGTGCACGTCGTGAAAAACTTTATTCTCTCTCTCTCCAGGAAACTGATATGGAACTAATCTACGGTGCATTTGAAACTGAGTGGGCTCCTGAAAGCTTTTCAGTAATAACGTTCATCAGTGCTCAGCCACGCACACACACACACACACACATGTACTCTTACAGAACTCCGTTTCCATGGAGAGACATTTCACACAGCGCAGCCACAAGAGAATTAAAAGCACTAGATCTGCAATGAGAATTTAAGAGCTCTGATGATACAGAGAAACAATTTTTATTGTCAATGGGGACTTAATTAATTTTCCAGGATGCAGCATTCATTGCGGCTCTGCTTCCTGAGCTGAAACTAAAATGTAAATAAGCTGACAAACAACGTGTGACATTAGGCTCGGTGTCTTTTTCACGGACAGCTTTAAAGGATTTCTTTTTATTTTACTGTTCGTTTCAGTGAACCCTGTAACGTGATATAAATCTGGCTGACCACTGAGGCGAGACGCCTCAAAGAGTCTGCTACGCCTAATAAGTACTCTCAATATTTTATATTTTACTGCATGAAGACCTGTAACATAATTTGATGCAAAATTACGACGGTTAATTCAATTCCACTGAGGATGAATTTAGTAAATTATGCAGGTGCAGGACTTTTTTTTTAAAAAGAGCTCCACAGCTCTGATCGGAGTAAATCTACTCTGAAGAGTTGCCAAGAGGAATCTGAATGATGCTTTAACCACAAGGTGAAAAATCCTCCCATCTGGTGAAACAAAATGTTGAACTCAATGGTGAAATGGATCAACACCCTGTACAACCTTTTAGTTTTGTTTAAAACTGTCAAACTTGGAGATCATTATGTGTGGAGGTTTCTGTTAAAAGAGCTGGAAAATCAATCCAACATCTCAGTCTACAGTGTCAGCAAAGTACTGTATAAATAATAAACTAGAGAAATTACATTTCCTCCACACATGCAGTGAGAATTAATTTGAAAGGTCCAGTTTGGTCCCTCTAGGATATTTTGAACACATTTTAAATAAAAAGAGATAAACAAACCTCATTTTACATCTGCTCTTGTTTTTAGGCTTTGTTTATACTCAGCTCTCTTCTAAACATGAAAATTATGATTTTTGCATTGCTATTTTATGTACCGTAATTTCCAGACTATTGAGCGCACCCGAATATAAGCTGCATCCACCAAATAAAAAAAATAAAAAAATATGCAGTAGTCCCTCATTTATCATGGGGGATCCGTAACTTGAAGCCCTCAATAATGAAAAACTGCAAAGTAGGGATACGCACACTAGTCCAAGTTCAAGTACAGTAAACGTTATATTAAGGCTTTAGAAACCCTTCTCACCCTCTTGGAATGCTTCTACATCATTTTAACAACATGTGATACTAAATTTTACTTACTAGTTCTGCAGAACAGCAACAGCTCTGGTTCCGGACCAATTCTGTTTTATTCCAACTTGGTTCGTTTCTGCAGACCTATCCTGCAGCATTGAAGCCCACAATCAGTCCTCTAAACTCTTGAACATACTAATTTTAACAACATACAGTACTTATATGTACAGGAGCTACTAAATTTTACTTACCAGGCTCTGCAGTACAGGAGCAGCTCGGTTCCGGTCCGACCCGATAGATGAAAAAGGTCCCAGTACAGTATGACTGAAGCCCACCGCTCCATCCAGCTTGATGTACGTGCTGCTGCCCAGGATTTAATCCACCACCTCTGGCCTGGTCAGGACCAGCACCGCGCGACCAGAATCCGACTGAATCCTGCAGCCGTCTGTCGTCTGCAGCTCCCAGGATTTGAGTCACACAGATTTCGGATCAACTGCAGCCCAGCTACTCAGCAGTGAAGATACAATTTGAAGAATGAATTCATCTTCAGAATTATTTGTGACTTTCCTGCCAGTCCTGTGAGCAACAGAACTTACAGAACTTCTGACTTAGCTGCAAAACATTCCCTCCATTTGCAGAAATCAGTGGTTGAAAGAGCATTGTTGACTTTTGGGAAGTGAACTGATGGCTTCTGGGTACAGTATTGTATTTCTTTAGACTGACAAAACAGTGAAGGCTTAATGAAATAAAACTACAAAATGGTGCTGCTTGGGAAAAAAAAAGATTACATGTACAGTACTTCTATAAGCTGTGGGTGTTCATGTTGTAACATGGCTTTAAAAACTTTTAATTAAATGCATACCAGTAACATACACAAATACATACAGTAAACGTTTTTAACTCAACAGGTAATATGGTTGGTTTAAAAAAAATACAATAGCCTACCAAGAAGTCATTGATCGCTATCCCCCTTCCTCCTATGCAAGCTAGTGCTGTCCTCCTCCCATACCTGTCAAGTTTTGGATTTAAAAATAAGGGAAATTTTCTGCCGGGTACTCCGAGCCATCCCACTACCCAACCAAAGTCCAGGACCCCTTACATTTTAAGACAGGTTTACAAGAAATCTACAATAACTACCTATCAGCCACTTACAAACCAGTTATGTTTGTGTGTCTATCTAACATTCAAACCTATTTTGTGAAAAGGATTAGTTGCTATAATTTAAAGGGAATGGAAATGTTTGTTAAACCTAAGTTTAGAACCAGTTTAAAGGGTAGGTCTACTACAATAAGAGGAATTGATCTTTGGAATGGACTAGAGGACAATGTAAAAATGTGAAGTCCATACTAATATTTAAGAAAATTATTAAAACTATTTTATTGAAGAGTTACATTTAAGTTGATTCTAATATAACAAATTATATTAGATATTTTGATGTGACTGTATATCTCTGATGAGACTGTATTATTTTGTATTACAAATAAGTATATTTATGTTTGAATTGATAGTTTGAATTGATTGTTTGATAAGGAGCAGATATGATAAGAAATGTTTTCTTCTTCTGCTTCCTTTCATTTTATGTTATGTTTAATTTTTCTTTTTAAAAAATTGTCATTGTTTTTAATATGAAATGAATAAAATTATACAATACAATACAATGTGATCACAATCTGATAGGCCTACCTTTGTGCTTGACGGATTTTTCATGCAGTCGGACACTGCGGTAAAGTTAGTTTTACGTTGGAAGTTGGATATTCGAGCTCCGTGGCTTCAGGGGTGCGTTGCTCTCGTCAGTCCGCTTCATGGAGTCTGATTTCGGCAGTCTGACGGACACCGTTCCTTCCCCCATGAGACACTAAAGTCGCAGTTACAAATCTTACAAAACGCGTAATTGTGCCCCCCACCCTACTCTTCTTTTAGGAAAAGTAAATTCGCTCTCCCATTTTTCAAGATATTTACACAAAGTCTTAACTTTTTTGGCAGGGACGCATTTTCTCTCGTTTCATTCATCCAATTCTGATGTGTTTTTCCGGGTTCCGCTGCCAGCACAAACATCGCAAGAACTGCCACCGAGGCTACTGCAGGTGGCAGTTCTCGCGAGGCTAGTGACATACCTGTAATTCAGAGGCACTGGAATGTTTTTAAATATATATATATTATAATACGGGAAATTTCCGGGAAAATAATAATTCGGGATGACGATGAGAAAGAGGTGTAAAATACGGTAGTTTCCCGGCCAAAACTAGCCTGGTTAAAACCAGAACCTTGTCCTTCACTTCGCTTTGGACTAGGGTCTGGGATTTGTCCCATAGACAACGATTTCTCCGGTCGATTTTTGACCGGACCAATCAGAGAACAGAAGGCGGAGTTTTGTTAGTTTAGCCTGGCGAGGTCCAGGCTATCAGATAAATAGCTCAGAAACCACTCGGTGGATATTTTTTCTGCTACCAGTGTGTAATTATATGGCTCTAATTTACTGACTGTTGGCCTAGATGAAACATTTGAGATAAAATTCGATTTTTTATCATTTATTTTCGTAGCGCACCCGAGGCTGTTTGGAAAATGTCAAACCGAAACAATTTAAATCCAGCAGATTTGACCATTTCGTGAATTGATTTAGGAACTGTTAAGCTCAGGAACACTTCTGATATAACGTCAGCTAAGAAATATATTTTTTCTCAGCAAAGAAATAATAGTTTTTTACCTTGTTTTCATGAAAATTCCTTCGTGGCGGCAGCCATTTTAACTGACGACGTCAGTCGACGTCGTTCAAAACTCCGCCTTCTGTTCTCTGATTGGTCCGGTCAAAAATCGACCGGAGAAATCCTTGTCTATGGGACAAGTCCCAGACCCTAGTACAAAGCAAAGTGAAGGACAAGGGTCTGGTTTTAACCAGGCTAGGCCAAAACGGGAGACTTGACAGGTATGCCTCCTCCATTCACCCGCTTCGGATGTTATCAGCCATTAAATGGCCTTTATCAGTTATTATCATCCCCATTCGTAGCGGTCAGATTCCCCCTCCTGTACCTCCTAGCATGTTTGAATGAACGTTATCTGCGTTACAAGTGATGACCGCAGGCTCCGTCTTTTGCTACGTGGTTAGGTTTAGGGTCTTGGTTTTAGGCACAGAGGTGGTTGGGTTTAGGGTTGGTCCTCTGGGTCAGGTTAAGGTTAGGTTTAGGAAAATGGTTATATAAGCTGAAAAAAACAAAAACACTACACTTCCTGGTTCACGAAAACACGCTGCCTACTCACAGCGATAATAACGCTGATAATGTTTTTTCAAACATGCTAGCAGGTAGATTGGACAATTTCGCCGATACATATGGGGATGATAACAGTTGATGACACCCATTGTATGGACTAACAACATCCAAACCCGCTGCACCGTGGCTGTCCGGATCCACCGGTAGACTTTAGCAAAAGTTGCTCTGCGCATGCAGAGGAATTACCCCTCCCCGTTCTCTCCTCCCCATTTGAATGGCCTTCCCTCCTTTTTATTGCTCCACTGTGACCTGTTCGGTAATTTAATTGGTCAGACTTTTTTTTAACCTTCATTTATGCAGGTAGTCTCATTGAGAGATGCATGAATGTCTTGGTGGCAGGAAGCTCGTTAGCCCATCAAAAAACAAAACAAAACAACAACCAAAAAACTACATTAGAATTAACCGCAGCATTGTATAAACTGCAGGATTAAAAGCCTATGAAAAAAGTAGCGGCTTGTAGTCTGGAAATTACGGTAATTAATTATATGTGTCTGTGTCACTGGTCTCGCTTGTAAATGTCACTTCCTGTCTCAATGAGATTACTCATCTAAAAAAGTAAATAATTGAAAAAATAAACAAAAAAATCAAAAGACCAATATTTAAATATAAGGAAACTTCAAAGACAAAATAATACATAAGAAGAACAGAGAGAATAAAGTGTCAAAAATGGAGCAAATATGTTAAAGTAATATTTAAGCAGCATAAAGAAATCAAAGATGGATCTAACAGTAGAATTCAAATGGTCTTTGCAAACTGTATTTGTTTATTTGTTCATGTATTTATTTGATTATTTAAACTGACAAAAAGCTTTGCCAAACTACAAACCCAAACAGATTCAAAGCAGCTCTGCAGCTCACATTTTAACCAAACACTAAATCAGTACTTTTTATTAATCTTGTAAATTTAATACAAACAATTTTAGTTCAACTCAAAACTAAATTTGCTGATCCAGAGTTGTGTGCTCTGAATGTAGACTGGTCTGTGTTCCGAACGAGCGACTGTGCAGGCTTGTAGATTTACATTTGTGAGACGTTTCGTGCACACTCATCACAAACTCTCGACATGCATTTACATTCATGCATCACAAAGACAGAGTCCAGAAAAGAAGGGATGACAGGGTGAACATAAACAGACCTGACAGGTATGCTAACACTAACCTCTCTCTTTAAAACATAAAGTCATGTTTTTCTTGCATGTGCCTCTGCAGTCACTCTGTAAAGACGATAGCTCTTGGAATACTTTCTTGTCTGGCTAACACGTGTAAACATAGTCAGTTTGGGGCCTTTGGAAGTGGAAACTTTCAGGATTGCTGGAAGAAGCACTGCGGATAATAACCATGATGAAAAAATACAATATATAAATGTGTACCGGTCATTATATTTTCACAGAAATAACAAAAATATACATAGGTAGGGAAAGGCTTTTTCTAAGCTCAATATCTACTACTATAAACTGATGGTAATGAATGCGGAAAAATAATAGGGTGGGTGTAAAGTAGACAATGTCAAAGTAACTTATTATTTTTATTCAGTGGAATTCAGGTGTCAACACATACAATTACTAAAGTACCCAATATATGCCAGTTAAGTACAGGGTACTTACACTAGATATGCCTGGAACTGACCAGGTAAATACTTTGTCCATACCAAGTACACATACATACCCTGTTTGTTCCATGTACATACCTGTACATAGTAAGTTCTTGTTGTATAGTGGTTGTCTATCGGGACTGTGCTGTGTTACTGGGAGTAAAATGATTTGTAACCTTGTACTTACAGGTTCTGTATAAAAATGTCCATTTTTGGTGTGGTCGTGAGATGGAGTGAGTCGCACTTGCCAGTGCTCCGGGTAAAATTTATTTTTTAGTACCACCAAGCCCTCTATATGTAATATTTTTTGCCTATCATCACGCACACAACTTCCATCAAGCATCTCTTTTGAAGATTTTGGATTAAAAAATGTCTCAAAAGTCGACAAGATCGAAGAAGGACGCCGAGAAAGATGACGCTGGCCTAACCCTCGAGGCAATTACCTCGCTGCTGGAGGAGCACCGCGCTGCGCTGTCAGCTGAGTTTAAACAAACTTTTCACCAGCTGGATCTCAAATTGGACCAAACTCGGCTCGCGGTGGAGGAACACGGCCAGCGTGTGTCATCACTGGAACTTGTCACTAACGACCTGAGCCAGCGCATGTCGGAGGTGGAAAACACCTGCTCAACTCTGCAGGAGGAAAACGCCAGACTAAGATCTAAACTGGCGGATTTAGAAAATCGAAGCAGACGGCAGAATATTCGTGTGCTGGGTTTACCGGAATCTATTGAAAGCGGACGTCCCACAGACTTCTTCTCCAACCTGCTGTGTGACATCTACGGGCGTGACACGCTTCCTTCTCCACCCGAACTGGACCGGGCCCATCGAACCCTCGCTCCGAAACCCGCCTCGGACCAGCGGCCGCGCCCGGTTATCCTGCGAGTGCACCGGGTCCAGGTGAAGGAGCTCATGATCCGAGAGGCTCGACGCAGAGGCAGGCTTGAATATCAGGGTAAACCGGTGCGGATCGTGGAAGACTACAGCCCAGAAGTCCTCAACCAGCGAGTGGAATATAAGGACGTGATGTCTGCGCTGTATTCTCTGGGTCTAAAACCTGCTCTGCTTTTTCCTGCTCGACTTCGCGTGACTTTACCTGATGGACACAGAAAGTGGCTGGGCTCGGTCGAGGAGGCGCAGAAGTTCAGTGACACCTTTCAAGCTTCACAGCGCAAGTAATATTTAAACTTTTCTTCTAACTGATGAACAATGCGCTGTTCCCGCACTGGCTTTGATTATTACACTAAACTTTTCTTTACATGAGGTGAGGAACAGATGAGCAGGACTCTGCCCATACTCTGATTATCTGAGACTTTTTTAGTTGCAGCTTTTTTTGAACTATTAACATTTTTGAAATGAAACATTTTTCCTTTTCTCGTTTACCTGTTGACTATTTTGAGCTGAATCTTGGGTTAGTCCTGGATTGATTGATAATTAATTTGAGATTGGGATTAATTTAACTTTACGTTTGTATATGTGTGCGTGATTACCGGTACACATTTATGTGTATACATTTTTTGGCCTTGCATACTTTAAACTAGTTTGTGAGGTGCTTATAAAATTTTTTTTTTTTTTTTTTTTTAGGCATTAGGTATTTAGGCACATAAATAATTGAAGTAGGCCTATCCAGGTATAAAAATGGGTGAAATATATAATGTTTTTAATATATTATTTTGAACTATTAACATTTTTCCTCTTCTTGTTTACCTGTTGACTATCTTGAATTGAATCTTGAATTGGTCTTGGACTGATTGAAGATTTAATTTAGGATTAGGATTAATTTAACCTTGTTTATATGTGTATGCGTGATCACACATCTATGTGTACATTTTTGGCCTTGCATGAGGTGCTTATACATTTTTTTTTTCCTCTGATGATACTGGAGCACTAGTTTAAAAGTTAGACAGGAGACTTATTTTTAATTTCTATGGAGCTTGCTGCTTCTGTCTGTTGCAGCTGTCCAGGGTGGGAAAGGGAGGGGGGTGGGGGGTCCATCACTGCCATTAATTTATATTTTCTTTCACTTTGCCAAGAACTGCACAGCCATCAACACATTAGACTGTATTACCTACCTTTCTTATACAAATTATTAGTAATATGAGTGGTCAGTTGGTGTTGTCAAGCTGGAACGTCAAAGGTTTGAACCACCCCGTCAAGAGAAGGAAGGTGCTCTCTCATTTAAAACAGTTAAATACAGGCATTGCTTTCCTGCAGGAGACTCACATTAGAAGTGACGATAGCAAACGATTACTGCAAACATGGCACGGGCAGAGTTTCCATTCCTCATTTCGAGCAAAGGCTCGGGGCGTCTCGATCCTCATCAGTCAAGACATTTCATTTGAACCTTTTCAAGTTAACTCAGATAAATATGGTCGTTTTGTGATTGTTTCCGGTAAATTGTACAACACACCAGTAGTGCTAGTTAACGTTTATGCCCCAAATACGGATGATGTTGGTTTCTTTGAGAAATTATTCTCACTGCTCCCGGACCTAAACACATACTCATTGATACTCAGTGGTGACTTGAATTGCTGGTTGGACCCAGTTTTGGACAGATCCTCTACAAACCCTGCCACAGCCAGCAGGTCGTCCCACACTATTCGTGCCTTTCTATCTAAGTATGGCCTGTGCGATGTATGGCGTTTTTTACACCCAGCTGAGAGAGAATATTCTTTTTTTTCTCATGTTCATCATTCATACTCGAGGATCGATTACTTTTTCATGGACAACAAACTTCTTCCCTCTGTCCGTGGCTGTGACTACCACAGTATTGTCATCTCAGACCATGCACCTGTCACTCTGTCTTTGTCCCTCCCTGACATTCCTATAAGGAGTAGACAGTGGAGATTCAATTCAACGTTACTGTTAAACAATGATTTTGTTACATTTATAGAAAAAGAAATAACCTTCTTTCTATCCATAAACAGAACTCCTGGGATCCCACTGTCAACAGTTTGGGATACCCTTAAGGCCTATCTTAGGGGACAAATCATTTCATATACCGCCCGGCTGAGGCAAAAATCTCAAAAAGAAAGAACTGATTTAGCCCAGCAGATAAAAGAAATTGATCAACAATATGCTCAAAACAAATGCCCTAATCTGTACAAAAAAAAAGTAGAACTCAAAACTAAGTTTGATTTATTGTCTACATACTCAATAGAACAATCACTTTTGAAAAGTAAATCATCATTTTACATACATGGAGAAAAGTCAGGAAAACTACTGGCAAATCAGTTGAAGGGTGCCATGGCTAAACAAATCATCCCTAAGATCCAATTAGAGAACGGCACCACAACTCTAGATCATTTACAAATTAACAGAGCATTTAAGGACTTTTATTCCCATTTATATACTTCAGAATCCCAAACCAACAAGAATTTATCTTCTCAGTTTTTCGAAAAGACCAACATGCCAAAACTCACACCCAACCTGAAAGATGCACTGGAGATCCCAATATCCCTGACAGAAATTGTGTCAGCTGTATCGGTAATGCAGTCTGGCAAATGTCCGGGTCCTGACGGCTTCCCTGCTGAATTTTTTAAGAAATTTTCTTCATTACTTTCCCCACTCCTACACTCGGTTCTCTTAGAGTCATTTGACCAAGGATCCCTTCCGAAATCTTTTTTAGAGGCCTGCATTACCCTCATTGCAAAGAAAGGAAAAGACCCAACTCACTGTTCCTCTTATCGACCAATCTCCCTTTTAAATACAGACGCCAAAATTTTAGCCAAAGTTCTTGCTCAAAGGTTGGAAAAGATCCTTCCTTTGATCATATCAAAAGACCAGACTGGATTCATTAAAGGCAGGCACTCCTTTTTTAATGTCAGACGCCTTTTTGACATTATTTATTCTCCTTCGGATACTGTTCCTGAGTGTGTTATTTCCCTTGATGCAGAGAAAGCATTTGATCGGGTTGAATGGGACTACTTGTTTAATGTTCTTGACAAATTTGGTTTTGGCCCCAATTTCATTACATGGGTGCAATTAATTTATTCACATCCCACCGCAACCATTCGTACCAACTCTCAGATATCAAAACCCTTCAGTCTACATCGAGGAACTCGCCAGGGATGCCCACTGAGCCCTATGCTCTTTGACCTGGCAATTGAACCTCTTGCCACTGCCTTGCGGTCCTGTGACACAATTTCAGGAATCTGGAGAGGCGATATGGAGCACAAGGTCTCCCTTTATGCTGATGACCTTTTACTTTTCATTTCTCATCCGACTGACACGCTGCCCTCCGTTTTATCATTACTTGAGGAATTTGGAATAAACTCTGGTTACAAATTAAACCTGAGTAAAAGTGTAATTTTCCCTGTCAATACCCTGGCGCAGACTCTTGACTTTGGTAAATGGCCTCTTAAAATTGAGAAGACAAAATTCTCTTACCTGGGTGTTACAGTTACGAGGAGGTATAAAGATTTATATCAAGAAAACTTTGTCTCTCTGTTGAATCAGACAAAGTAGGCATTATCCCGATGGTCTGGGAAATGGTCCTCCGTGGCTTTCTTGGGATCCTCACTCCCGCTTCCACCACTTACAACTGTTATAAATCCAGTTATAAAACACTCACTAAAAATCTGGGCACAATTTCGTAAATGTTTCAATTTCTCTAGTTTCTCTCTCTATAGCCCTATCATGTCTAACCAACTTTTCAAACCCTCATCTCAGGACTCTGTTTTTAAAGAATGGCAAAGAAGGGGTATAGTACGCTTCAATGACTTGTTTCTCAATAACACTTTAGCTTCATTTCAACAACTATGTGAAAAATTTAGTCTTCCCCAGTCCAATTTTTTTAGGTATCTCCAAATACGGCACTTTATTACTCTTCATTTGTCCAGCCTCTCCATTTCAACTGATAGCAGTATTGTTGACACTATTCTTTCTCTAGACCCAAATAAAAAACAGTCCATTTCATTCATTTACAGTAAACTATTGGATTTGAAGCGTGCTTCCTCAGATAAAATCAAAGCTGCTTGGGAAGAGGATCTCGGCTCCTCTATTTCAGAGGACTCTTGGACCTCCATACTCAAACTGGTGAGCTCCAGTTCTCTCTGTGCTAGACATTGTCTAATACAATTTAAAGTGGTGCACAGAGCTCACATCTCTAAACTGAAATTGTCCTCTATGTATCCTGATGTCAGCCCATACTGTGTGAGATGCAAACATGCTGAAGCCTCTCTCTCCCATATGTTTTGGTTTTGCCCATCTCTTTTTTTTTATTTTATATTTTTTATTTTTTATTTATCAGGAGAACATACAACAATTAACAATACATATATTTTACGAAACTTACATGACT
>JBBPBX010089456.1:0-14297 GCA_038048925.1 Garcialebias charrua
CCGATGCACTGTAGTGCAATAAAAACCAAGATGCCTCTTCTCAGCTGCCGGTTTGTTTGTTTGTTTGTTTGTTTGTTTGTTTGTTTGTTTGTTTGTTTGTTTGTTTTAAGGAGCTTTAACATTTATTCAGTCAGATGTGGATGCTGTTACAGGTGAAGTGAGTTCAGACATTAATCTGAAGTCTCACTTTCTGTTCCCCCTCCACTGGGCCGGCGTCATGTGTCCTCACTGTGTGCCTAAATATGGGCTTCCTCCGCTCCTAATATGGACATCTACGTCACAGGAGACTACCCGGTATATAAATATGCAAGTGTTAGAGCAGAGATAGAGACAAACACACAACCGAGAAACAAAACTGCAAAAAGTAACAAGTCATTTCAAAACAACATGCATCCAAGAGTCTGCTTGAGTTATTGCAAAAAAAAAAAGTCCAAATTGATCGGTTGATTGATTTTGATTCATTTTAGGGAATGAGCTTGAGTCAGAGATCTGTGGTGCGTTCAGGAACAGATGCTGCTGTTTACGTTTCTGCTTTTAAGCTTTTGAAAATAAGCGGGAACAGCTTGTTTGTTACATCACATCCTTCGACAGGACATTTTCTTACGTCGGCCCAAGTCTTTTTCCGTGTTTTTCTTTTCTTTTTTTTGTTTGTTTGTTTCACTTATTCTTTATTCGTCATTTTTTAAATTTTCGTTACTGTAGGCCTATTTGCAGCACGGAACATGTCCACGAGGAAAAAGGAAGATGCAGTTCATTCTGAGTAAGTTTTGTTTCGTTTTGCTTGTGATGTGCTTTTTATGTGGATGTTTCTTACATTTCTCGAGGCATCTGTTGGCAGAATATGACGATATTTGAGCTGCAAACAAATTGCCTAATTTTCTCCATTTCCCTCCAGTTTAATCTGAAATGGACTAGAAGTGGCCTGAAAACACACCAGGAGCTTCTCTTTCCTTGAATTAATTTGGACCTATTGGTTATAGAGTTTAAGTTTCATGTTTTAACTTGAAATTTTAAGAAATTTATTTAGTTTATTTTGGAAAAATGCACACATTATTGGGTAAGAGTGAAAAATTATCTATAACAACAATAAATCTTGAATTATTTGATTAGAAATAAAGAAATAAGTTATTTGTTCTTCACCAACATGCACGTTTGCACAGATCATTTTCTACGCAAACTGTTTATTTTTGCATTCTTTCCTGTCATCTGCAGCAGGCCCTGCTGAGGCAGGAGGGAAGGAGGAGTTTGTCTAACATCATAACCCACTTCTCCTTCAACACCTTTGTTCATCTTGGATGATCTTACATTTGATTTGATTTGACAAAGAATGGAGTCACACGTAGATTTACTGTGCAGTGCTGCAGCTCGGGGTGACCTGGAGATGGTTTTGCATTTACTGCAGGCTGGAGTTGACATCAACGGACGCAATAAATTCAACAAAACTCCTTTACAGGTCGGTACACTCTGCATTCAACTTTTCACATTTGAATTATAGTGAAAATAGTTGTCAACTTTGCCACGTTAAAAAAAAAGAAGTTTTTTTCACTTGGGAACAAGTCACTTCCTACTTTTTGCCATGTGCTTCTTCAAGATTTTATATTTTTGATCTTTTATGCTCAGTTTACCTGACCATCTAAACAAGTTTGTAAATGCATTTTTAATAATCAATAATGTATTTTTGTCATATGATCATCAAGTTCAATTAAATAACACACGGTGTGTGGGGAGGAAAAGGCAGCTTTGGTTAGATTTTTATATAAAAGTCATGAATTTAAGTGATTGATTTATTATTTGCGTTTGTCATAAAATTTAATCTGTTTCACAAGTTAGAGATAAAGTTTTAGAGCACATCATAAAGGTGTTCAGCTGATTTTTTTAACACGTACTGTATATAACAAAATATAAATGTGTCTAGAAGTTAAATTAAACAAAATACTGTATGGAGTTTATAAAAAACCAACATTTTTGTTGTTTTTATTTATAGTTTTTTTTTATAAGGGAAATGAGAGAGAAAAAAAAAACCAGTATGAGGCTGTTTTATAAAATAAGAAGGCTGCACGTCCAAACAAACTATGTGCGATTTGTTTGGGAAAAACTTCAACTTGCCTGGTTTTCAGCATGAACTATTTTTAATAAATCCTTAATTACATGTTTATTAAGACTCGCGTTGTGGAGGTCGTGTACGAGGAGCCGCGCCCGTTGAGGTGCCCGTCTTCACAGCACAGTCCTGACCACGTTATTCTGGAGAAAATGACTTTGGAGTCGACGTTTAGAGTCAAACTGAGACCAAAACTATTATAAAACTATTACAAAACCTATTTTTATTTTACAGAAAAGAGCCGTAAGGACTATTGCAAGAAAACCATTTCTGCTCCTTTGTTCACTAAATTAAAGTGTCCGGAGCCACAACACCTGCTGCAACTGGGATTCTCAACTGGTGGCCCACAGACCACTTTAAGTTTGTTGGAGGACGTTTTACTGGCCAGCAGTGACTTTATAAAACTAAAATAGTCTAATAATTTTTAACATTTACTGATATTTTTACATTTTAAGATAAAATAAAAGACAAGATTCTTGTAAAGAAGGAAAAATTAATATAGTTTTGCCCAGTTTCTAAAAACTAAAACGATAAACGCAGGCCTAGTGATTTTTTTTACTGTAGAAAAATTAAGTATCCTAAAAGAAATAAAGCATAAGGTGAAAGTGTTTTACTCCTTGTAATGTAGGAAAACTGCTAAAACTAACCCTTCCAGTTGTTATAAGAACCAATAAAATTCAGTTTTATGTCAGTTTTGGGGAAGAGCTGCTGCAGAGGGACCAAAGAGCCGCATGTCAGTGGCTCCTGAGCCGCAGGTTGCAGACCCCTGATCTAGTATACTGTTTTTTCAGTTGAAATTACTGAAGTTCCATGATTTAGTAGATTACCATATTTTAATGGTGATGTATAAAGCTCATAATAACGCACTACCCTTAAATATTCAGACACATTTAGTTAAAAGCTGTTAAGCTGTCAAGCTGTTACAATCTAAAGGGAACTGATGTATTTGTCAAGACACAATATAGAACTACCGTATGGTCTTCCTCAGTCCAGGGAGTTGGATTGTGGAATGACTTGGAGTGTGATGTGAAAAAAAGCAATGTCAATGTTTGTGTTCAAGAAAATGATCAAAAGTGAATTGTTGAAGAAATATACTGTACATGAGGTGGTTTAATGTGCAATGCATTGAAATTGGTAAATTGAGATGAGTTATTCATTTTTTGTTACTTATAATTATTGTTTGAATTGATTGTTTTGAAAAGGGGCAGATATAATAAGAGTTTTTCTTCTTTCTGCCGCCTTTCATTTTATATTTTATTTTCTATTTTTATGAGATACATGTGTTTATGTATTTATTTTTTATAAAATAAATAAATAAATAAATAAATAAACGCACAAAACTGTGTCCGGCATGCTGTCCAAACGGATTTTTTGTTGTTTTTTATCATTTATTTTAAAGGAGGGTGAAACTAGCTTGTTATCAGCTCCAAAACCAGCTGTTTTTGAAAGAGTGGAACAACATCTGGATGGAAATGTTTGGATATTTTTCTGCACAGCTGGAGGCCTCGGAGTCACGTCAGGACATATAGGCCCATACATTTCTGTCAGAGCGTTTTATTTTTGTTTTTCCGTCATCTTGTGTCGGCGCACATCAATGGAAGTATAAGATGGAGAAAGCGCGTGGACGCGCAGTGCTCGTTGGAGGCCAGCTCCCTCCTCCCTCCGTGTTTGTTGATTTGTTCTGTGTCTGTTTCCAGGCGGCCATGTTGGGGAACACCCCACTCGTGGAGACGCTCCTCGCGGCGGGCGCGGACCCCAACGTGCGCGACCAGGCCTGCGACCTCACCGCGATGCACGACGCAGCGCGCGAGGGCTTCGTGGAAACGGTGCGCGCGCTGCTCGCGCACGGGGCTGACGCGCATCTGGAGGACTTCAAAGGGAACCTGCCGCTGCACCTGGCAGAGAGGGAGGGGCACGCGCAGGTGGTCCAGCTGCTGATGGGGCGCGCGTGACTCCAGACGCAGCTCGTGAGTAAAACTGTGTCGATGCAGTCATCTTGTTCTAGATCAGATTCAAGTGGTGGCCCAGGGGCCAAATCAGGCCCACTGTGCTCATTTTGGCCCACCAATTTTTACATGAAACTACATTTCAAATCTTGAAAGTGAGAATGGTTGTCTGGCATCTCTTTCAATACCAGTGCCCCCCTGAGCAGTTTAGTTGAATAACCTGCATGTTAGGGCAGGGGTCACCAACCTTTTTGAAACTGAGAGCTACTTCGTGGGTATACGGAGTCATACAAAGGGCACCAGTTTGATAAACTCTTCGGAAATAACAAAGCGTAAATTGAAAAAAAATGTATAATAAACATATTTTTAAGAACATATTTTTAAGATAGACATTTTAAAATATATATAAATACAAAAAAAGAATAACAACTGAATAAAATGAAATTTTAAATGCAGCTAAGTACTAGTAGTGAGTTGTGCTATTTTTAGAACAGGTCCACGGGCACCTCAAATGGTCCTTGGGGGCGACTGGGTGGGTTGGTGACCCCTGTTGCCCAATACGGTGATCGCGATCTGCTGGTAGACCGAGAAGGTAATATCCATAGATCGCACACAGACCTTTTCTTTTCTTTCTTTTTTTTAGGAAAAAATGTAAAAAACGAGTTGACTCCTAACAGCCTCCAGTTTACCTGTACATGTATATCTAAACTCAAGAAAGTGTGTAAAATGAGTTGGGGAGCTAGAGCAAGTAGCAAAAAAGCTACCACACTCACAGAAATGATTCATGGCACAAGTAATTTTTATGCATTTAAATCTATTTGATTTTATTTAAAAACTCATATTTTTAATATGTATGCATTAAAAGGAAATATTATATACATAATTTAATGAATTATCAACTTTAGTTAATGTAATTACAACAATCACCTCAAAAATGCAAAAAACGCCTAAAAAAACATACGGTACCCAAATTAGATTAGAAGCTGTTCTTGAACCCTTTGGAGTACAAGCAAAAGCTTAGTGTCTTTGTAAAGATAACACTTTTAATTTTTTGTTTCAGCAGTCAAATTTGTTGTATCTGTTATTATTTTGTATTTATTTAAGTGAGAACACACAGAAATCAAGCATTTTTTTTTGCCTCGCCTGAAAATGTTTATATTTGTCAAGCACCTGCAGACTGACACAAGAAGATATGGACTGGAAATTGATATGAGCCTAAAGAGTGAAGTCTTTACTATGACAGGTTCAAATTTGAAGTCAATAGCATAAAAATTGAGAATTTTGTGCCTGTTTTTATATGTGCATGTTCAGGCGGACCTCAAACCTATCCAAAGCTATCCAAACTGTGCCAAATGGGTAACACCAACTTCAAAAGTCTGTAACTTCTGAATACTTCAACATACAGACTTCAGTGAGGGCTCTATTGAAAGCTTACATCAAGGGGAACCCTGTTCCATTCCTATATTTACTCTCAAACTGATTGAAATAACTGTAAAAGATGAAAAACAGAGTAAAATGTTCTTTTTGTTAGTGTGCATAAAAAAGGCTCCTCAAAAAGTACTTTTTGTAAACAAATATTTATATATTGTAAAAAATAAACAATAAAAAAACACACTCACTGCAAACTATTTACATTTTGGCCTCCTCTCCTGCTGTTCTCTCACATCTCCACAGCTTCGTCTCCACAGCTAGAAGTATCATCACTGGAATCCTTCTGTCCTCCTTGATCCCTTCTAGGTAGACACTCCGTGTCTGAAACAGTTTGCCTGAAGTGAAAAAGAAAAATATTGATTATGTTGAAGACAGACAGACAGGCACAAAAGAAAGAAATACATGTCAGAGCGCTCGTAAGTCAGGGACTACCTGTACAGAAATAAACGGGACGGGACGGACAAAAACTCTTACTTCTTTATTCTATAACAGCAGTATAAAATAGCAGTATAAAATAGCAGTATAAAATAGTTTTCACTTACTGCTCAAGTAATGCATCTCCCCATCGACCTCCCCCATCGATAAAAGCAGCTTCGATCAGAATCATCGAGAAGACGCCTCAGGCAAGGAGTTGTTTTGACATGCCCTGGGGCCTCATGTATCAACCGTGCGTGCGCACAAAAACCTTGCGTACGGCACCATCCACGCAAAACCCCGTATGTATCAAAACTGAACTGAACGTGAATATGTGCGCATCCAAGTACATTTCCACGCCAGCTCCCGAGCACACGTACGCACGTTTCTGTGGTTCTTGTTCCTTTGGCGACACTTACAGGTGATCCTGAAAAACTGAAGCCCCACAGTCTGTGGTTGACTTTAAGAGCGGCTTGAAGACCTTTCTTTTCAACCGAGCATACTATACTCCTCATGATTCTACTTTTGATCTTAGCTGATACTGTTGTTGATTGTAATTGTTTTATTATTTGTTTTATTGACATTCAATTATGTTGCACCTTGTAGCACTTTGAGATTTTCATTAATGAAAAGTGCGTTATAAATTGAATTCATTATTATTATTATTATTATTATTATTATTAACTGTTCATGATGTGAAAATGATTAATATTCCCACCAAACACACATGATAACAATTATTACATCCACATGGACGCAAATAAAGGACGCGCAAAGTTGTGCAACAAATACATTTAACAGGAACGGATTCAGCCTTACTGGAGATAGTGTAACACGCAGAGCATTTATTTATAAACAGATATAATTTTCTGATCTATGATATGGCTTATCAGCCGTTTTCAGGGATAATCCTTTTTCATTTTGGCACTGCGCTCTGGAGCACAACGCAGGAACCGTGCACAACGCGTGCAGAAGCAGCGACCAAACTGTTCCCGAGCTTTCCAGAGGGAGCTGGCAGGTCGATCGGGACTGTGCCATTCCAGTCCACACAAAGCCGGATCATGTCCAATAGAATGGTCTCATCTATATGATTCCAAAGGCTGAGTGGTCGCGCTTTGGAGCGCGCGCGCACCCTCACACGGCAGCTGGAGGTGATTCATAATCTGCGTTTATTGTAGATTTCTCCAAAATGACACGTGAAAGTACACCATATATAACTTGTTGGAGAGTAACAGCTTCACAGACAAACAGATTGCGCACAAGGCTGTGGCGCGCGCTGCGCGCAGCGTTTGGAGACTCCAACATCACGTCATGTCATGAAAACTCTCCACTGAGACGCACAGACCCGTTTCTTCATGTCATCTATTAAATAAACAAAGATCTATGTTCAACCAAACATCCAAGTTCCTCTGTGTTTACAGTAATTATGGTAATAAACTCGTGCGCAAAGTTAATATTTTCACTCAGAATGAATGGATGAGCCGTTGCGCACCAAAGCAGGGTGCGCGCACACACAAATACCGACACACAATCACTCGTTCTTTGCGTGATGAACACATTTTATTACTATTCTTACTTAGGATTTTTTCCTCACTCATATTATATTAAATTCATTATTTTCCTGAATCTAGAAATGATTTCTGATCGCGCAGGGATCAAACAAACATGTCCTTCACACATGCAGGAAGTAATTTGCATCTGTTTAACATATGTAAATGAAGGCGTGTCAGGGGAGGTGTCTCACGTGCGCTCAGTTCCACGTTGGTTGTGATGTACAAAAGGAATGTGCGTGGATTCCGGTGTACGCACAGTTTGATACATCTGGATTTTTTTGTGCGTACACACTTTTCTGGATTTGACCGTACCATACCATACCATACCATACCATTTTATTTATAAAGCACTTTAAACAGGAACAAGTCCACACCAAAGTGCTGGACAAACAAACACGCAACAGGCAACACAGACAATGAAGTACAACACGAAAAACATAAAAACATTGCAGATCATAAATCAAACGATCCAATACAAATCAGCTGGCATTGAAAGCAATGGAGTAGTAGTGAGTTTTTAACCGGGATTTGAAAACCGAGAGGGAGGGGGCCTGTTTGATGTCCACACAGGACAGAAACAATTTGCTTGTGATCTTTGTGGACAAAAGTTTGGAGACAAGTCAAATTTAAATACACACATGATTGTCCACACAGGACAGAAAGCATTTGCTTGTGATCGTTGTGGGAAAAGGTTTGGACGAAAGTCAGGTTTAAATTTACACATGATTGTCCACACAGGACAGAAACCATTTGCTTGTGATCTTTGTGGACAAAAGTTTGGAGACAAGTCAAGTTTAAATACACACATGATTGTCCACACAGGACAGAAACCATTTGCTTGTGATCTTTGTGGACACAGGTTTGGACAGAAGTCACATTTAAACACACACATGATTGTCCACACAGGAAAGAAAGCAGTTTAGCTGTGAATAATATCCTTTGTTTTGTCTTTTTAATCCCATATTAGGGCTGGGCAATATATATCAATATTTTTAATATATCGAGATTAAAAAAAATTGCGATATAAGTTGAGACTTTATCGATATAAACAATATGTTTTGTATTTGAAAATCCTCCTGCTGCCTTCTTTCTCCCACTCGCCCCCCTCCTTCTCACCTGGCCCCTCATCAGCCCCCTCCTTCCTGCCTGCAAGAGCTGGGCGGAGACTTTTAGCACAACAAGTAAACATGGCAGATATGAAGAGCCGCTAGCAGGGAAAATGTTTAAATGGATCAAAAACTTTTTATCAAAAAGGACAATACAAGTTAGAATAGGAGAAGAATATTATGTGAAATATGATGTAGAAAATGGCACACCACAAGGCATCATAATAAGTCCCTTATTGTTTTCAGTAATGATAAATGATGTTTTTGTAGAAATAGAGGGGAGGGGATGGGCTGTTCACTCTTTGCAGATGATGGTGCAATTTGGAAAAAAGGAAGAAATATAGAAGTTACAGTGGTAAAAATACAAAAGGCTATTAATGAAATAGAAAGATCGGCAATAAAGTGGGGGTTTAAATTTTCAGTGGCAAAAAACAAAGGCAATGATATTTACAAGGAAAAGAAATAAAGAAGTCATAAAACTGAAACTATATAATCAAGAAATAGAACAAGTTAAGAGTATAAAGTTTTTGGGAATGTGGTTTGATGAGAAACTAATATGGAATATTCACATACAAAAAATTATTGATAAATGTAAAAGGGTCTTAAATATTATGAGATGTTTGGCAGGAAATGAATGGGGAGCGGGCAGAACAGCATTAAAGAGAATATACACAGGGCTGATCAGGTCAACTATAGATTATGGCAGTGTAATCTATAGATCTGCAGCAAAAACTCACCCAGAGAAACTAGACAATATCCAACATCAGGCACTAAGAATCTGCACAGCAGCATTTAGAACCACCCCAACAGCAGCACTTAAAAGTAGAGATGGGAGAAATGCCTTTAGAATTGAGAAGAACACAGCTAGCAATAAATTACTGGATCAACTTATAAGGAAATACCCCTGATCATCCAACATTAGACATTTTAAAACCATGCTGGGAAAAGGCAAAGAGAGAAACAGGAAGCTTTGGTTGGGTAATAGATCAGAAGGTGCATGAAGTTCAAGTACAAAACCTAACAATAAGTCCATTAGTACCGTTGTCAACAATACCACCATGGATACTACCAAATTCAAAAGTAGATCTTACACTTATGGAAAAGAAGAAAAATGAATCACTTTTAACTCATACAGTACAGAAATATATAAATAACTATTATGGTTACATTCAGATATACTGTACACAGATGCATCAAAAGACACAACAGGGAAAATAGAAATTGCAATTATCATCCCAGAGTTCCATAAGAAACACGTTAAAAGAATTACAAATGGATTGTCAGTATACACCGGGGAAATGTTAGCAATATTATTAGCAGTACAGTGGATAGAAGATCTCAGACCATTAAAATCAAAAATTTGTTCAGATTCAAGTTCATCATTTACAAGCTTACAGCACAGCCACTCAGACAGCAGACCAGACATTCTTTTAGAAATTCAACAAACACTATTCAGAATAATGATGATGGGTTTGGAAGTCACATTTCTGTGGGTACCAGCACACATTGGGGTTGACGGAAATGAAGCAGCAGAGAGGAACGCAAAAAGAGCATCAACACAACAAGTTAACTTTATAATAACTACAAGCAAATCAGAAGCAAGAAGCATTGTTAAACAACAACTGAAAGAAAATTGGCAGAAAGAATGGAATGAAGAAAACAAAGGAAGATGGTATTCTAAGATCCAGAGAAGAGTGGGAGAGATGAGAGCAGGAGGGAGAAACAGAAGAGAAAAGAGATTAGTAACAAGACTGAGATTTGGACATACTGGACTGAACAGCACATTATTCAGAATACAAAAACATGAAACAGGACATTGTCAGTATTGTGGCGAGACAGAACCAATAGAGCACGTCATTTTAATTTGTCAGAGTTATGAGCGAGAAAGAAGATACATGATGGAGGAATTTAGAAAAATTAAAGAAACATTTAATATCACAAACATACTACAAAAAGAGTCAGGAAGTAAAAGTGTAAACATTTTGATAAGGTTCTTCATTAAAACAAAGCTGATCAATAGGATTTGATTAGGACAGACAACACGTACACAAGAAAAAAAAAAAAATTCTGTTTTGTTTTTTAAGCATTCTGACCCACACTCCATACCAGTCGGTGGCGGTAATGCGCACCATATGTTGTTTACCAACCGCCAATATAAAGAAGAAGAGCCGCTAGCTGCTGAGGAGAAATAACAATTCTTTCTGAGCTAGTTTGGATTTAAATTGTCAGACGAGGGCAGAAAAAATATTTTTGTAGACAATGCTGAAAATAGTCCAGACGAAAGGTCTGAACTACAAATCTTTTTCACCATTTAAACAACGGAGCATGAACCGTGAAACGGCAGAACTGAGTGTTTTTACAGTCTGCTGCTTCCTTAAAGTGCGACTAAACCCCTGTGGATCGGTAACTCCTCCTTCCAAAATCTCCCTGAAAATGGGCGTGTCGAGAGACAAGGAGGGGTGGAGGTAGAGTTGTGCTTTTGTTCACGCCTCCACCTGCAACAACCTAAAACAAATTAAACCTCTAGCCAACAACATACACCAAGCAACAACAAAGAATAAACATGTAGATGTATTTATCTATTCCACCCATTCCATCCAAAACCAAAGGCCTAAAAAAATGAAAATGAAAAGAAAAATAAAACCGCTTGTCAGGAGTGAAATGCAGCACTTCCATATAAGGTATGCACTTCTCATCTCTGCAGGGGATTGGCTCTGCTTGAACCACCTGTGTGACATCACACATGAGCAGACATGTCACACATGAGCAGACATGTCACACATGAGCGTTTGCACAAATAAGAAAATTAAGGTGTAATCCACCAGTTCAACCCATAGAACTACCGTAAACACATTTTTAGACCAAATATTGCCAATTTACACAGATATGCACAATTATGTGAGAATAAACACAGCCATAGTGCTAGATAACATTTTAAACACATTCTAGGGAGTTTATCAGCTAAAAAAAAGTTAATTTTGGGTTTAGTCGCACTTTAAAACCAGTGGTGGGATGTAACTAAGTACAAATACTTTGTTACTGTACTTAAGTACATTTTTCATGCATCTGTACTTTACTTAAGTAGAGTTAAACATGGGTACTTTTTACTTTTACTCCAATACATTTTACATGAAGTATCTGTACTTTCTACTACACTACTACACTACATTTCTATAATGTGTTGTGTTACAAGTTACATTCACGTTGCAGCTTTTTGATTTGTCGTTAGTTTGAAATGATGTCAAGAGGGGAGTTGGTCCATTGAATCACTGCAAAGTGGACAGGTAACATTACACCCGCCTTCAAGAAGAGCTGAGACATATATTCTAGTATATACATTGAGCTGGGAGCACCCACAGCACCACTAACACACTCAAAATGGATTCCACCACAGAGATTCTGCCAGAAAATACACCAACACCCATGGCCTTATTGAAACATTATTCAAAGACTATTTTAATATTACTGAAAGACTATTGAAAGACTGTTCAGTCAGATTATGTTCAGACAGATTTTCTCTCCCAAAAGAGCCAGACTGGACTAAAAAAACTTTGAAAACTAACTTCTTCTGAACTTGAACAAGAAATTCTTGCTGCAATATTAAAATGTGTCAGTTCATGATGTTCAGACAGATTTCCTCTCCCAAAAGAGCCAGACTGGACTCAAAAAACTTTGAAAACCAACTTCTTCTGAACTTGAACAAGAAATTCTTGCTGCAATATTAAAATGTGTCAGTTCATGATCTTGGGACAAGAGATGTCTCCAAATGACTCAACACTCGGGTCCAAGTTTTGAAAATGGTGTCAGGAAGGTAAAATATTGTTCACTATTGACCCATTACAAGGTTGACTTGACAGTATTTTAACTAGAGTTAATGACAAACTGCAGTTGAAATGATCAGATGTAAGATGGCTCTTACTTCCGCTCTCGGCAGGGCTGGTCGCATCTCCTTTTGCTCCTGGTTTTACCCCCCCCTGCTTCTGCATTTGTCTCGTCTATAACTCTTCAGCGCTCGCTCGAACCAATTTGGAATGGATTTATGTGCGTGGACTGTTTTCTGGGCCATTTCATCTATCGATACTATCGATAACAAAAATTTCCGCGAAGCGCACTGGCCAGGGAGAGCCAGAGCGCCCTTTCGACACGCATGCGGTGAGCTACATTATGGACTCGATGAGCAGGCTAATGTAACTGTCCGCTCATTCTGTCGGGGACGTGGAATCTCTGTGGATTATTGGGATACTGGTGGCTCCTGCCACTGAAGGCTGAGGGGACCGCCGCGTTCGGCGTGCTGGCGAGACTTCCTGCTCAGCAAAAATGCTTTGATCCAGGCTTTGAATGACCTTCCCAGCTGTTGTGCGGGCTGAACCACACGGTGGGGAGAAGCGGTGGCTGCCGCGGACCTGCGGTGTGTGGGACTCGTTTACAGCCGCTCGGATTCAAACAGGGCACATACGGAAGGATCTTTTTAGCTCGGAACCTGACTCGATTCGGCGATTTGGACCCAGAAGCAGCACCTGGACTAGAAGACTGCAGTAAAAAGAACACTGTGGTCTGACTGGAAAATAAAGCAACAAATCTAATCTGGCCTCTGGCCTTGGACTGAAGGCTGTCTACAAATCTTCTCCTGAGCTGGGAGGCTGAAGGGACCCGCTGCCCCCCCTCCCCCCAGAGGTTTCTGTGTGTGCGTTCTCGGTTGGAGCCGAGCTCTGAGACCAGCGAACTGTTCTTATCTGGAAGTGATACACACAGACTGTTCCTCCCGCCTGCCGTCATAAATGCATCTTGTCCCGTCTAAATGTGCTAAGCTGGTAGAGTTTTTTTGGACTTTATCATGGAGTGTCTATTGGCAAATTATGATAGATTCTTTTTTTGAATACCACGTTCTTACCTGTTCTGTGTCATTCCCTTTTCCATATCTGTTGATTGTGGTGGCGCGGTTTTTATACTGCTGCGACTTCGTGCGCTCGTCCCTATCCTATGATGAATGTGCGTAATCAATTACGTTGTCTTTGTGCCCCGGTGCAATGTCAAGGTCAATAAAGATATATTCTATTCTATTCTATGTTCCTTTGTTAGTTGTGTCTAATGCTCCTTTTTTTCCTGTCAGACAACTTTTACTTAAATGTGTTTACCGCACTGCAGTTAAAATGACACATTGATTTGTGTTAAATAAAAACTTTCATGTTAAATAAAAACTTTCACAGGTATAATCTTTCTTATTTTGCTTAATGTCATTTAACTCTGTAGGTCATCCCTGAAATTCTGACGCACATAATCACAAGTCTAGTGTGAACTGTGTCACCGAGTAAACACAATAAAAACATGTACAGTACTGTATTATCTGCAGCATTGTTCATTAAAATGACTCAACACTATTAATGTATTACAGAAAATATACATACAGTATGCACACTTGTGATATTGTAGATCATTGGATTAGGTAATACATTCAGCAAGTACTTTTACTTTAATACTTTTAAGTATTTTTAAAATCAAGTACTTGTTTACTTCTACTTAAGTAAAAACATTAATATGGTACTTCTACTTTTACTAGAGTACATTTTTGTCTGTTTATTTGTACTTTTACTTAAGTACATGTACAGTGTTTGAGTACTTTCTCCACCACTGCTTAAAACAAACCATGTGTCCGAGCTCATATAGCCGTGCGTGCACCGCAGAGCTTTATGAGAGAAGCAGAGAGAGGTGGAGACATTAACAAATCAGCAGTTTATCATATCTCTAAAGA
>JBBPBX010089458.1:0-14297 GCA_038048925.1 Garcialebias charrua
TTCCTATATCAAATAGGGTTCTCCAGCTACGTTCAGCTGTGCCATTTTGGTGTGGAGAGTATGGGGCTGATGTTTCATGTTTTATCCCATTTTTACTTAACAGTTCTTTGTAACCTTTTGATATGAATTCTGTACCGTTATCAGATCTCATACTTTTTATTTTTCCGTATGGTGCTGTATCAGCCAAGAAAATTTCTGTTGCATGAACAGTATCGCTCTTATTTTTAAGAAAATAAACAAACATTGCACTGGAAAAATCATCAGTGAATATTAAAGCATATCTATGCCCATCACGTGATTCTGGATCTATGGGTCCAGCTAAATCCGTGTGTACAAGTTCAAGAGGTTCATTAGCTTTCTTATCAGGGTTTCTATTTCTGGTTTGGAAAAATTTTTCCTTGTATACACACTTCACAATTTTGATTTCCTGTTTTACCTTTGATTTTAATCCCATCAACTACATCTTGCAATTTTAAAATGTCGCTATGATTGCAGTGTCCCAATATCTCGTGCCATGTTTGTAAGTCAAAAGTCTTATTGCACTCATCATACTCCCATTCAGTTTCGAGGTAGTACAGTCTGTCATGCTCGTAGATGTTGAACTTCGTACCATCTCTGTGTTGAAGAATATTTCTTCCTTCCTTGAAGATGATTGTGGCTCCATTCATTGTTGCAGCTCTCACAGAAAAGATGTTCTGTGGAAATGTAGGGATGTACAATGCTCCTTTAAGTATTGTTCTGTGTTTTCGTCCCTTGCTGTCCATCAAAAGTACTTCTGCGTCTCCTCTGCCTTCAGCCACTCCGTTGCACCTGGTACCATCAGCCAACTCAATACAATGTGTTGTCGACTGGAAACGTTCATCAGACTTTTTAAATGCGGTCTTTTCTTTCAAGATGTGTGAAGTCGCTCCTGTGTCCACCATAAGACCTGTAGTTTTGAGGTTCTGTTGATGATTAGGTCTCATGTCGTCATCTCTCGTCCGGAATACATAAGTGTTGTCACTCTCTGTGTTCCTGTCCTCCTCCGCTGCTGTGCGTGCTTCGTCACTCTGTTGCTTTCTTCTGCAGTTTGAATCACTATGTATGCTGCTCCTGCAGTGACTGCACCACTGTCTGTAGCGACAGACATTGGCTTTGTGTCCAGTTAAACCATACTTAAAACATGTTAGTTTTCTTGTAGTCTCCAGCAGCTGTTGATAATCTTGAGCTTTGTGGCATCCTCGCCTTCATGACATCATCTGCTTCTGTCATGCGCATTCTTTCTGTGTCTTCATAACTTCTGAGTTTTATTTTAAATTCAGCAAACTGTATTTCTGATTCACTTTGAGTTATATGGATGGAAAAAGGTTTAAATGTCTCTGGCAGTCCTTTCAATACCATCGCCACGAGTAAACATCACTAAGAATTTCCCCGGCAATTCTCAGGGCTGTAATAAGTGTCTCTGCACGTATGACATATTCAGTCACACTTTCACCGTTCTCCTTCCTCAATGAAGTAAGTTCAGTGTAGAGACTGATGATTCTTGGTTTACCTTTTCCTGCGTAGTAGTCTATTAGTATCTTCAATGCTCTTCGACCATCGTCGGCAGCTTCTCTCATCACAAGTGACAAACTTTTGTCGTCGAGGAATTGGATCAGCTCGGCATATGCCATTCCATTTTTCTCTTCATCGGTATCATCCGGTACACCCACGTCGTCGGCCGGTTCATCCACGTCGTCGGTCGGTACATCCACGTCGTCGGCCGGTACATCCACGTCAACGTCATCGTCGATATTTCTTCCCAATATGGTGTCTTTTAGACCTTGAAGTTTAAGATGTCCCAGAACTCTCGTCTCCCACAGTTCATAATTGTTTTCATCTCCGTCGAAGATTAGCCGTGTCCATCGGCTACTTGAATCGACGATGCGTTTGTTCATGGTGCTAGTTTAGCAGTTCAGTAGTCGCTCACCAAAAAACGCTCGTCCTTACAACTCCAATCTCCAAAGATTCATCCGCGCTCGTTGTCGTTGTCCAGAGCATTTCCGGGTTTATTCTCAGCTCTTCCTAGGGTCTTTCTGGGCTCCATCTGGGCTTTATCTGGGCTTTAGCTGGGCCCATAACCTGTCGGCAGGTAGCGTTACTCAGCAGACATTCCAGCGTGCAATTGTCCAGACAAGCCGTCTTGACAAAGGAATATAAATGGAGATAATAACCAAGAGTCAGTGTTCTGGTTTGTTCACCACAAGGGGAATAACTTCTTTATTATGTTGCCACGTCACCTTTCATACTTTCTCACGTGTTCTTAATTACATGACAGGAAGTACGTGTCCTTTCAAAATAAAACATGTTTAACAAATGAAGGCATTCCACTCAACAAATTTGTTGGGTAATTTCCACTTTTTGTAGCCTGGTTAAAACCAGACCCTTGTCCTTCACTTCGCTTTGTACTAGGGTCTGGGACTTCTCTCATAGACAATGATTTCTCCGGTCGATTTTTGACCGGACCAATCAGAGAACAGAAGGCGGAGTTTTGTTAGTTTAGCCTGGCGAGGTCCAGGCTATTCAGATAAATAGCTCAGAAACCACTCGGTGGATATTTTTTCTGCTACCAGTGTGTAATTATATGGCTCTAATTTACTGACTGTTGGCCTAGATGAAACATTTGAGATAAAATTCGATTTTTTATCATTTATTTTCGTAGCGCACCCAAGGCTGTTTGGAAAATGTCAAACCGAAACAATTTAAATCCAGCAGATTTGACCATTTCGTGAATTGATTTAGGAACTGTTAAGCTCAGGAACACTTCTGATATAACGTCAGCTAAGAAATATATTTTTTCTCAGCAAAGAAATAATAGTTTTTTACCTTGTTTTCATGAAAATTCCTTCGTGGCGGCAGCCATTTTAACTGACGACGTCAGTCGACGTCGTTCAAAACTCCGCCTTCTGTTCTCTGATTGCTCAGGAACACTTCTGATATAACGTCAGCTAAGAAATATATTTTTTCTCAGCAAAGAAATAATAGTTTTTTACCTTGTTTTCATGAAAATTCCTTCGTGGCGGCAGCCATTTTAACTGACGACGTCAGTCGACATCGTTCAAAACTCCGCCTTCTGTTCTCTGATTGGTCCGGTCAAAAATCGACGGGAGAAATCCTTGTCTATGGGGCAAGTCCCAGACCCTAGTACAAAGCGAAGTGAAGGACAAGGGTCTGGTTTTAACCAGGCTACGCTTTTTGTGTTTCTGTCTAAATTTTTTAATTTTAATTGCTTTTTTTTTCAGCTTCTCTCTGACTTATTCAGCTCATGCTGCTCATTTTTGTTAAATTTATGCCCTTTTCAGCTTTTTCTACACTTTTCGGCTTTCTTTCTGTTGATTTCCACTTTTCTTTTCCTGCTTTCAGTAAATGTCAACTGTTCAAGTTCATCAGGAAACCTGTTCAGCAGCTTTCATCAAAAATCATTCAGCAAAATCCTTCACACTGCATTTTCACAGGAAATTACATTTTCAAGTTGTAAATTAATTACATTTCAGTTATTATATTTGAAATGTGTTGATGTTACAGGTGTGGTGTGTTATGGTCCTCGGGGCGTTCTGTACCAGAGGCGCGTTATGTACAAGTACGAGTTCCGGGGTCAGAGTTCATATATAATAAAGACGCCTGCTGGCTAAAGAGTAGCGGTTGTCAGAGTTCTCCGTGAATAGTCTCCAAACTGTTACATGGTGTCAGAAGCGGTGACTCTTCGACGTGAAGTTAGCATTCCCGACGCACTCGCAAGTAACAAGATAACTGAGTCGTATCCGAGATGTCCGATACGGAGAGGGGAAGCGCTAACGCTGCGGCAGCTAGCAACGTCGGAGAGGGATTTCGCCCGAGCCCGCCAGAAAAGTTTGACTGCAGAGATGTACAAAACTGGCCCAAATGGATCCGACGGTTCGAGAGGTACAAGATTGTGTCGGGACTGGATAAAAAGGAAGAGGATTTGTAGGTGAATACGTTGATATATTCAATGGGAGATGAATCCGAAGATATCCTTAATGCATCTGAGCTAACGTCTGCAGAAAAGTTGAACTACAAAAAAGTAAAAGAGTGCTTTGATGAACATTTTATCGGAGAACACAATATAATTTTTGAAAGGGCAAAGTTTAACAGGCGTAACCAGGAACCGGGAGAAACGGCTGAGAGCTTTATCACAGCAGTTCACAAACAAGCGGAGTATTGCAGGTTCTGAGCTCTTATGGTGCATCCACACCTAACAGCGTTTCAACGGCAGGAGCGTCTAGTTTACATGCAAAGTCAATGGGGGACGCGCTTCCAGCCGCGTCTTGGCGTCGGGCGTCACGTCGCGTGCGTGTTGAGCGTGCAGGAAAGCGTTTTCCGTGCACGTGAACCGGCTTCAACCTCCAAAGCACGCATTGAACATGCTGAAGATTTTGCGGTTCAAACGTTCAAACGCCGCTCAACTCTACCTGATTGGTTGGTGTGTCAACCAATCAGGGAGAGTCGGGGGAGGAGGGGGATAGTCCGCTATGTGATGCGGAAACGAGGGGACGGTTATTGAGCAACTGTGTGACGTATTGTTTGTGGGACACAGAAAAAACCCGCGGAGTCATGGACTATGGAAGAGAAACTCATTGTAGCTGTGTGTTCGCGACAAGTCCTTCACGACCAGTCAAGTCTGCTCTACTGAGACAGAAATAAAAAGCTCATCGCCTCGCGGAGGACTCTGTATACCGGTAAGCTCCTCCCACCCTTACGAAACAAAAATATATTGGAATATATTGTAAAATATATTGGAATATATTGTAAAATATATTCCAATATATTATAATATATATAACTGGAGCGTGAGATCGATAGGCGGATAGGTGCAGCGTCCGCAGTGAAGCGGGCGCTGTACCGGTCTGTCGTGGTGAAGAGAGAGCTGAGTCAAAAGGCAAAGCTCTCAATTTACCGATCGATCTACGTTCCCACCCTCATCTATGGTCATGAGCTTTGGGTTATGACCGAAAGAACAAGATCTCGGATACAAGCGGCTGAAATGAGTTTTCTCCGCAGGGTGGCTGGACTCTCCCTTAGAGATAGGGTGAGAAGCTCAGTCATCCGGGAGGGACTCGGAGTAGAGCCGCTGCTTCTCCACATCGAGAGGAGCCAGTTGAGGTGGCTCGGGCATCTGGTTAGGATGCCTCCTGGACGCCTCCCTGGTGAGGTGTTCCGGGCATGTCCCACCGGGAGGAGACCCAGAGGAAGACCCAGGACACGCTGGAGGGACTATGTTTCTCGGCTGGCCTGGGAACGCCTTGGGATTCCCCCAGAGGAGCTGCTCCAAGTGGCTGGGGAGAGGGAAGTCTGGGCCTCCCTACTTAGGCTGCTACCCCCGCGACCCGACCCCGGATAAGCGGAAGAAAATGGATGGATGGATGGATATATATAATATATATATTATATATTATAATATATTCCAATATATTATAATTCCAATATATTATACAATATATTCCATTATATAGAAATGTTATGATATATTTTCAAATATACACAAAGACATGTACACAATATATGTGAATATATATATTGTGTATATATGGATACACACTGTTAAAAGTGACACCCTCATTTAGTTATCTTCACTTACTACTTCTCTTTAACACAAAGAGCTCTTACAAGTTTTGAATTTTGAACTCAGCTTTCTGAGTCTTAAGATGTAGAACTTATAGCTATCCATTGGTTTGAAATTTGTCATATTTGTATGTGTTGATTGAACTTGAGTCTGTAAGTCATCAGTTTTTTTCTTTTTTTTCTTTCATTTCAAATTTGTATTAATTTGAAAAAAAAATACAACACAAAACCATATAACAAAGTATGTCTATACAACACATAAATAAAATGAAGGGTAGCAGTAAGAAGAAAAAAAAAATCTTATTTTATCTGCCCCCTCTTACAATCAATCAAATCAAACAACAGTCATATTTAAGTGATTTAACAAAAAAGAAAAAAAGAAAAAAAAATCACTTAACTATCGAACCATAAAGCAACATATATACAGTAATGGTGTAACCCTGTGGTTTGAGTTCATTTCAAGTTAGTAGTGAATGAATGAATAATCAATCAATCAATCACCTTTATTTTGAATGAATAAGTAAATGGTGTTTAACCTTTGTGTTTATGGAACATGCAAACATACTGTGTTTGGAGTTTAATGTACGTTCAATACTGTTTGTATTAATAACTGTTTGTAAAAAAAAAAGCGATGTAACTATAATAGCTAATAGTTTGGGATTTTATTTTGGTGATTGGGGAGGAGGACGTACTTCCGGGCGCGGGAGGGGCTTCCGGGCGCGAGAGAGGAGTGACGAGGAGGAAGAAGACGAAAAAAGAGCGCGAAGGTGGACGCCATTATTTTCCATTGAAAAACGGGCCTGTCGTCGTGGAGGAACACTTCACTGAACTGTTGTCCGTGCCGTTGAGGGGGTAGACAAAGACTCCCGCCGAGCTGTGGATGTCGAAGCTGCGAGGGTGATCAACCCCGTGGAGAACAGTTCATTATGTCGCTAGCTCAGTGGCTATCGCTAGCGCGACTCGTCGGGCGGCTTGCCAGCAGAGAGAGGACCGTGGCACGGATTCTTCCACCCTGCGGAGGACATCGGACAGAAGCAGACGGACTGAGGCGAGACTGACCTCCGGGAGACGAAGCTGAAGTTAGCTTCCGATTCCAGCTTCCGATTCGGCAAATGACTAAAGGGACATTACAACTAATTTTTCAGTACCTTGAGCGGGTTTAATCTGCTCTAGCTCAAAAACTACAACACCTAGACTCTTCAAACCAGGACTATATTATTCTACACTAATAGAAGAATATATAAAACTAAGTTTGAGCTTTGTGAAACGTTTTTCTGATTTGTGAAACTTGACCAAAGTTAGTTTTTCATCATTTTTAGGATACTGGACCACATTAGACCTGGTCCAGGTCAAAAACCACAACACCTACACTCTTCAAACCAGGACTATATTATTCTAGACTAATAGAAGAATATATAAAACTAAGTTTGAGCTTTGTGAAACGTTTTGCTGATTTGTGAAACTTCCACAAAGTTTGTTTTTCATCATTTTTTGTCTACTGGACCACATTAGACCTGGTCCAGGTCAGAAACCACAACACCTACACTCTTCAAACCAGGACTATATTGTTCTAGACTAATAGAAGAATATATAAAACTAAGTTTGAGCTTTGTGAAACGTTTTGCTGATTTGTGAAACTTCCACAAAGTTTGTTTTTCATCATTTTTAGGCTACTGGACCACATTAGACCTGGTCCAGGTCAAAAACCACAACACCTACACTCTTCAAACCAGGACTATATTATTCTAGACTAATAGAAGAATATATAAAACTAAGTTTGAGCTTTGTGAAACGTTTTGCTGATTTGTGAAACTTCCACAAAGTTTGTTTTTCATCATTTTTAGTCTACTGGACCACATTAGACCTGGTCCAGGTCAAAAACCACAACACCTACACTCTTCAAACCAGGACTATATTGTTCTAGACTAATAGAAGAATATATAAAACTAAGTTTGAGCTTTGTGAAACGTTTTGCTGATTTGTGAAACTTCCACAAAGTTTGTTTTTCATCATTTTTAGGCTACTGGACCACATTAGACCTGGTCCAGGTCAAAAACCACAACACCTACACTCTTCAAACCAGGACTATATTATTCTAGACTAATAGAAGAATATATAAAACTAAGTTTGAGCTTTGTGAAACGTTTTGCTGATTTGTGAAACTTCCACAAAGTTTGTTTTTCATCATTTTTTGTCTACTGGACCACATTAGACCTGGTCCAGGTCAGAAACCACAAGACCTACACTCTTCAAACCAGGACTATATTGTTCTAGACTAATAGAAGAATATATAAAACTAAGTTTGAGCTTTGTGAAACGTTTTGCTGATTTGTGAAACTTCCACAAAGTTTGTTTTTCATCATTTTTAGGCTACTGGACCACATTAGACCTGGTCCAGGTCAAAAACCACAACACCTACACTCTTCAAACCAGGACTATATTATTCTAGACTAATAGAAGAATATATAAAACTAAGTTTGAGCTTTGTGAAACGTTTTGCTGATTTGTGAAACTTCCACAAAGTTTGTTTTTCATCATTTTTTGTCTACTGGACCACATTAGACCTGGTCCAGGTCAAAAACCACAACACCTACACTCTTCAAACCAGGACTATATTGTTCTAGACTAATAGAAGAATATATAAAACTAAGTTTGAGCTTTGTGAAACGTTTTGCTGATTTGTGAAACTTCCACAAAGTTTGTTTTTCATCATTTTTGTCTACTGGACCACATTAGACCTGGTCCAGGTCAAAAACCACAACACCTACACTCTTCAAACCAGGACTATATTGTTCTAGACTAATAGAAGAATATATAAAACTAAGTTTGAGCTTTGTGAAACGTTTTGCTGATTTGTGAAACTTCCACAAAGTTTGTTTTTCATCATTTTTAGGCTACTGGACCACATTAGACCTGGTCCAGGTCAAAAACCACAACACCTACACTCTTCAAACCAGGACTATATTATTCTAGACTAATAGAAGAATATATAAAACTAAGTTTGAGCTTTGTGAAACGTTTTGCTGATTTGTGAAACTTCCACAAAGTTTGTTTTTCATCATTTTTAGGCTACTGGACCACATTAGACCTGGTCCAGGTCAAAAACCACAACACCTACACTCTTCAAACCAGGACTATATTGTTCTAGACTAATAGAAGAATATATAAAACTAAGTTTGAGCTTTGTGAAACGTTTTGCTGATTTGTGAAACTTCCACAAAGTTTGTTTTTCATCATTTTTAGTCTACTGGACCACATTAGACCTGGTCCAGGTCAAAAACCACAACACCTACACTCTTCAAACCAGGACTATATTATTCTAGACTAATAGAAGAATATATAAAACTAAGTTTGAGCTTTGTGAAACGTTTTGCTGATTTGTGAAACTTCCACAAAGTTTGTTTTTCATCATTTTTTGTCTACTGGACCACATTAGACCTGGTCCAGGTCAAAAACCACAACACCTACACTCTTCAAACCAGGACTATATTGTTCTAGACTAATAGAAGAATATATAAAACTAAGTTTGAGCTTTGTGAAACGTTTTGCTGATTTGTGAAACTTCCACAAAGTTTGTTTTTCATCATTTTTAGGCTACTGGACCACATTAGACCTGGTCCAGGTCAAAAACCACAACACCTACACTCTTCAAACCAGGACTATATTATTCTAGACTAATAGAAGAATATATAAAACTAAGTTTGAGCTTTGTGAAACGTTTTGCTGATTTGTGAAACTTCCACAAAGTTTGTTTTTCATCATTTTTAGTCTACTGGACCACATTAGACCTGGTCCAGGTCAAAAACCACAACACCTACACTCTTCAAACCAGGACTATATTGTTCTAGACTAATAGAAGAATATATAAAACTAAGTTTGAGCTTTGTGAAACGTTTTGCTGATTTGTGAAACTTCCACAAAGTTTGTTTTTCATCATTTTTAGGCTACTGGACCACATTAGACCTGGTCCAGGTCAAAAACCACAACACCTACACTCTTCAAACCAGGACTATATTATTCTAGACTAATAGAAGAATATATAAAACTAAGTTTGAGCTTTGTGAAACGTTTTGCTGATTTGTGAAACTTCCACAAAGTTTGTTTTTCATCATTTTTTGTCTACTGGACCACATTAGACCTGGTCCAGGTCAGAAACCACAAGACCTACACTCTTCAAACCAGGACTATATTGTTCTAGACTAATAGAAGAATATATAAAACTAAGTTTGAGCTTTGTGAAACGTTTTGCTGATTTGTGAAACTTCCACAAAGTTTGTTTTTCATCATTTTTAGGCTACTGGACCACATTAGACCTGGTCCAGGTCAAAAACCACAACACCTACACTCTTCAAACCAGGACTATATTATTCTAGACTAATAGAAGAATATATAAAACTAAGTTTGAGCTTTGTGAAACGTTTTGCTGATTTGTGAAACTTCCACAAAGTTTGTTTTTCATCATTTTTAGTCTACTGGACCACATTAGACCTGGTCCAGGTCAAAAACCACAACACCTACACTCTTCAAACCAGGACTATATTATTCTAGACTAATAGAAGAATATATAAAACTAAGTTTGAGCTTTGTGAAACGTTTTGCTGATTTGTGAAACTTCCACAAAGTTTGTTTTTCATCATTTTTAGGCTACTGGACCACATTAGACCTGGTCCAGGTCAAAAACCACAACACCTACACTCTTCAAACCAGGACTATATTGTTCTAGACTAATAGAAGAATATATAAAACTAAGTTTGAGCTTTGTGAAACGTTTTGCTGATTTGTGAAACTTCCACAAAGTTTGTTTTTCATCATTTTTAGGCTACTGGACCACATTAGACCTGGTCCAGGTCAAAAACCACAACACCTACACTCTTCAAACCAGGACTATATTATTCTAGACTAATAGAAGAATATATAAAACTAAGTTTGAGCTTTGTGAAACGTTTTGCTGATTTGTGAAACTTCCACAAAGTTTGTTTTTCATCATTTTTAGGCTACTGGACCACATTAGACCTGGTCCAGGTCAAAAACCACAACACCTACACTCTTCAAACCAGGACTATATTGTTCTAGACTAATAGAAGAATATATAAAACTAAGTTTGAGCTTTGTGAAACGTTTTGCTGATTTGTGAAACTTCCACAAAGTTTGTTTTTCATCATTTTTAGGCTACTGGACCACATTAGACCTGGTCCAGGTCAAAAACCACAACACCTACACTCTTCAAACCAGGACTATATTATTCTAGACTAATAGAAGAATATATAAAACTAAGTTTGAGCTTTGTGAAACGTTTTGCTGATTTGTGAAACTTCCACAAAGTTTGTTTTTCATCATTTTTTGTCTACTGGACCACATTAGACCTGGTCCAGGTCAAAAACCACAACACCTACACTCTTCAAACCAGGACTATATTGTTCTAGACTAATAGAAGAATATATAAAACTAAGTTTGAGCTTTGTGAAACGTTTTGCTGATTTGTGAAACTTCCACAAAGTTTGTTTTTCATCATTTTTTGTCTACTGGACCACATTAGACCTGGTCCAGGTCAAAAACCACAACACCTACACTCTTCAAACCAGGACTATATTGTTCTAGACTAATAGAAGAATATATAAAACTAAGTTTGAGCTTTGTGAAACGTTTTGCTGATTTGTGAAACTTCCACAAAGTTTGTTTTTCATCATTTTTTGTCTACTGGACCACATTAGACCTGGTCCAGGTCAAAAACCACAACACCTACACTCTTCAAACCAGGACTATATTATTCTAGACTAATAGAAGAATATATAAAACTAAGTTTGAGCTTTGTGAAACGTTTTGCTGATTTGTGAAACTTCCACAAAGTTTGTTTTTCATCATTTTTAGGCTACTGGACCACATTAGACCTGGTCCAGGTCAAAAACCACAACACCTACACTCTTCAAACCAGGACTATATTGTTCTAGACTAATAGAAGAATATATAAAACTAAGTTTGAGCTTTGTGAAACGTTTTGCTGATTTGTGAAACTTCCACAAAGTTTGTTTTTCATCATTTTTAGTCTACTGGACCACATTAGACCTGGTCCAGGTCAAAAACCACAACACCTACACTCTTCAAACCAGGACTATATTATTCTAGACTAATAGAAGAATATATAAAACTAAGTTTGAGCTTTGTGAAACGTTTTGCTGATTTGTGAAACTTCCACAAAGTTTGTTTTTCATCATTTTTTGTCTACTGGACCACATTAGACCTGGTCCAGGTCAGAAACCACAAGACCTACACTCTTCAAACCAGGACTATATTGTTCTAGACTAATAGAAGAATATATAAAACTAAGTTTGAGCTTTGTGAAACGTTTTGCTGATTTGTGAAACTTCCACAAAGTTTGTTTTTCATCATTTTTAGTCTACTGGACCACATTAGACCTGGTCCAGGTCAAAAACCACAACACATACACTCTTCAAACCAGGACTATATTATTCTAGACTAATAGAAGAATATATAAAACTAAGTTTGAGCTTTGTGAAACGTTTTGCTGATTTGTGAAACTTCCACAAAGTTTGTTTTTCATCATTTTTTGTCTACTGGACCACATTAGACCTGGTCCAGGTCAAAAACCACAACACCTACACTCTTCAAACCAGGACTATATTGTTCTACACTAATAGAAGAATATATAAAACTAAGTTTGAGCTTTGTGAAACGTTTTGCTGATTTGTGAAACTTCCACAAAGTTTGTTTTTCATCATTTTTAGGCTACTGGACCACATTAGACCTGGTCCAGGTCAAAAACCACAACACATACACTCTTCAAACCAGGACTATATTATTCTAGACTAATAGAAGAATATATAAAACTAAGTTTGAGCTTTGTGAAACGTTTTGCTGATTTGTGAAACTTCCACAAAGTTTGTTTTTCATCATTTTTAGTCTACTGGACCACATTAGACCTGGTCCAGGTCAAAAACCACAACACCTACACTCTTCAAACCAGGACTATATTGTTCTAGACTAATAGAAGAATATATAAAACTAAGTTTGAGCTTTGTGAAACGTTTTGCTGATTTGTGAAACTTCCACAAAGTTTGTTTTTCATCATTTTTAGGCTACTGGACCACATTAGACCTGGTCCAGGTCAAAAACCACAACACCTACACTCTTCAAACCAGGACTATATTATTCTACACTAATAGAAGAATATATAAAACTAAGTTTGAGCTTTGTGAAACGTTTTGCTGATTTGTGAAACTTCCACAAAGTTTGTTTTTCATCATTTTTAGGCTACTGGACCACATTAGACCTGGTCCAGGTCAAAAACCACAACACCTACACTCTTCAAACCAGGACTATATTATTCTAGACTAATAGAAGAATATATAAAACTAAGTTTGAGCTTTGTGAAACGTTTTGCTGATTTGTGAAACTTCCACAAAGTTTGTTTTTCATCATTTTTAGGCTACTGGACCACATTAGACCTGGTCCAGGTCAAAAACCACAACACCTACACTCTTCAAACCAGGACTATATTGTTCTAGACTAATAGAAGAATATATAAAACTAAGTTTGAGCTTTGTGAAACGTTTTGCTGATTTGTGAAACTTCCACAAAGTTTCCGCTCATTCTCAATCAGTTCATCTGGACAGTTTCTTTTTAGCAGAAACGTTTCACCCTCACTCCAGAGGGCTTCCTCAGTCAGAGTAGTCCAAAGCTACTTGGTGGGTTAACTTCAGTGTGCTTTGGACTACTCTGACTGAGGAAGCCCTCTGGAGTGAGGGTGAAACGTTTCTGCTAAAAAGAAACTGTCCAGATGAACTGATTGAGAATGAGCGGATTTGATACCTGGACTATTGAGAATTAACTTTCTTGTCTTGAACCACTTTGGACATGTCTGCCTGCCTGGGAGGAGTCGACGAGGGACACACCCCCAGAAACCATCTTGGCTACAGCAAACTGGTTGGTCCACATAAGTTGCTTACTTGGTGGGTTAACTTCAGTGTGCTTTGGACTACTCTGACTGAGGAAGCCCTCTGGAGTGAGGGTGAAACGTTTCTGCTAAAAAGAAACTGTCCAGATGAACTGATTGAGAATGAGCGGATTTGATACCTGGACTATTGAGAATTAACTTTCTTGTCTTGAACCACTTTGGACATGTCTGCCTGCCTGGGAGGAGTCGACGAGGGACACGCCCCCAGAAACCATCTTGGCTACAGCAAACTGGTTGGTCCACATAAGTTGCTTACTTGGTGGGTTAACTTCAGTGTGCTTTGGACTACTCTGACTGAGGAAGCCCTCTGGAGTGAGGGTGAAACGTTTCTGCTAAAAAGAAACTGTCCAGATGAACTGATTGAGAATGAGCGGATTTGATACCTGGACTATTGAGAATTAACTTTCTTGTCTTGAACCACTTTGGACATGTCTGCCTGCCTGGGAGGAGTCGACGAGGGACACGCCCCCAGAAACCATCTTGGCTACAGCAAACTGGTTGGTCCACATAAGTTGCTTACTTGGTGGGTTAACTTCAGTGTGCTTTGGACTACTCTGACTGAGGAAGCCCTCTGGAGTGAGGGTGAAACGTTTCTGCTAAAAAGAAACTGTCCAGATGAACTGATTGAGAATGAGCGGATTTGATACCTGGACTATTGAGAATTAACTTTCTTGTCTTGAACCACTTTGGACATGTCTGCCTGCCTGGGAGGAGTCGACGAGGGACA
>JBBPBX010089459.1:0-14297 GCA_038048925.1 Garcialebias charrua
AAAAATAAAATTACAAAAGCTTCTCAAATGTTAAAGCCATCTTTATTAAGCTAAGTATGTGCCTCACATTTGACCAGCACCACCTTTCTGAACCCAAACAGCTCAGCTTCTGTTTTCTATTCACAGACGAGCTCATTGTAAACATGTGCTGGTTAATTGGAGTTCTCCTGAATTGACTTTTTCCAAGTTAGTCGGTCTGCTGAAGTAAATAGTAAACTGTATAAGTGAATTTTCTAGAAAGCACATAAGGCAGTTTGTAGAAAACTAAAAATGATTCACAGTGCCCCAAAAACTGAGTTTGTTTCAAAATATAGAAACTGAAGCAGCAGAGGCTTTATTGCACCCATATATTCAGCTCAGAATGCAAATGTTATCTGGCAGAAAATGTGCACATTTTGTAAAAACACTAAGGTTCTGGCTGCAAAACCAGGCCCAAATCATCATTAGTCCACCAGCGTGCTGGACAGCTGGTATAAGGTTTTGTGCTGTGAAGCCACCCGTCCGGCTGCTGCCATTTCAAGGTCTGGTGAGACTGATAAAAAGAAGCCCTGTCGTGGTCGTCACCAACAAAAAAGTAAGCACTATCGTTCTCTCCTGCTTCTGCCTGTGGTTCCTCTCCTGCATCTCCTCCACCTGCTGCTTCCTGGCTCTCATGGCCCTCTCTCTCCTCAGCTGCTCTCCATAATGAGCCCGATAATAGGCGTCAAAATCGTAGATGGGCCTCCCATCGGGTTGGTACATGTGTCTGGCTTTGTATTGTCGATGGTAACCTGTGAGCCTGCTCGTTGTCTCTTTAGTGGACGGTCTCCCTGCGTCAGACTTGTTCAGGATGCCCTGGTCATACGTCCTCCTCTTGCTGATGTTGCGCAGAACGGTGTAAGCGTGGCTGATCTCAGAGAAGCGGTGGTTGGCCTCTTGGCTGCCCGCATTCTTGTCAGGGTGGTAGATGAAGGACTGCTTGTAGTACGCCGTCTTGATCTGAGACTGTGTGGCACTAGGGGACACGTTGAGAACGTCATAATAGGTCGTTTTACTTCTCCTGCTGTAGCCTCTGGTTGTTGTTGACCCTCTCAAAGTGTGAGGAAGTCTCAGTTCACCACTCAGCTTCTCTGAGCCGGTGCTCGTCAGGATGAAGAGGGCAGTGCAGAAGGTTCTGAGCTGCTGGACGGACCTGAAGGTATCTGAGTGGATACAAACACATCCATCACCTAAAAAAAGACTCAAAATACAGTAAAAATTACTTGTAATACAGACGAGTAAAATGTTCGAACAACGTATACAACATATTAAGATTAATGTGTTGCTTTGGGGTGTAAATTATTATACTTAATGTATGGATTACAGGTATATGTTTATGCAGACACACAAAACTCACATAAATTAATATGTGTGTATAGCTATGTTTATTTAGAAAATGTACACATACAAAATGTACACACACACACACATATACAGTACAGTATATATATATATATATATTTAAGTGTGTGTGTGTGTATATATATACACATACATATATACATAGGCCTACATGTATGTATGTATGTATATATATATATATATATATATATATGTGTATATATATATATGTATATACTGTATATGTATACTTGTATATGTGTGTGTGTGTACATACACACACACACACACACAACTTGTGTCTTTAAACTAGCTGTGAAGTGACATTTGTATAACTTTGACTAAGATGACTAAGATGTTACGTTTAGGGTTTTTTACCTTTGCTGTGACCACCAAATTCGTCAAATGTGTAGGCACTGACACCATTTACAAGATAGAAAATAATATCCATATTTGTTGTTGGTGGAAGTAGCCCTGGTTCGGACGTCCATGCCTTAGCTTAGCTGCTAGCTTAGCTGCTACCTCGTATGGATCTACGTTGTTAATTGACGTCAACTTCGCCATGTAACGGTCTCTGGCTTCCACGTTGAGTTTCTCTCTATACGGCTTCTTCTCATTTTTATATTTACTTTCCATTTTGCTGATGTTATCGCTATGAATCGCACTGTGTTTTCCACGGACTTCCTGTTTAACTGAACGGGTATCTGCGCACACTATCTGCGCATACACCCAAAATGGCGACCGGAAGTGCATTAGTCCCGATCTGCAAAAGACGTTGGTTACGTACTGTAACCCCAGATTATATGAATGCAGGCAGAGCCCTTTAAGCCACGCCCTAGTGGTAGCTAGCGAGGCCGGTCTCTCCCCCGCTGGGGGTTCAGGTCCGGTCTCACCCTTCATTCCCCAGCTGGAAGGAGCTAGCAGTCGCGTTGCCCCACTTCTATCGAAGTGCGTGGAACCGACAATACCCCCCACCGAGGGAGCAGCCGTGGTCGGCATGGCCGCCACGTCCACACAGATGCCAGCTGGCCAGTCAGCGGACCACGATCCAGTGACCAACCAGCTCTTTGATGTGGAGTCCTGCAGCAGCAGGGCTCCGTCTCCTGAGGGCGCAGGACCAACGGACCCCGACACGGTCGAGCCAGGTCCTCTCTTCAACCTGGCCAACGCGCTGCCGGACATTATCAAGTGGGCAGCGGGTACGTGCGGCATGACGGTCCCTGAATGCACCACTCAGACGTCTGCGACACCACTCCTGGCGGGACGGTTCGCTGCGAAGCCTGTGAGCCAGGCGCAGATGATCTGGCCGTGCGTTCCAGACATCCTTTCTCTGCTGCAGGCTGAAGGACGTGACCCGCTGAAAATGAGGGCGCCTGTTTCCTCATTTGTGCCGGTGACGAAGGTCCAGGGACTGACGGACCAGACCTTCCCCTCGGTTCCACCACTGGAGCAAAGTTTGTCCGCGGTTTTTGGCCTAAAATCCGCCAAACTTGTGGGGAAACCCGCGACACCACCAGCACCTGCAGATCAGTTCTCTACAAAGATGCAGGACCGCATCCACAAGTGTGCTTCGCAGGTTGGTGCCGCGGCAAATAACATCGCTCTCCTCGCTGTCGGAGTCGGGCGGGAGCCGACGCACGAGAACGCAGGAGCGGCTCTGGACGCCATCACCAACCTGTGCGGGGCACTGGCGACCTGCTCTGCAAGGATCACAGCGTGGGCTACGCTGCTCCAACGTCAGGTGTGGCTCAAGCTGTGCCCCACCATCACAGAGGAGATCAAGCGACAGCTTCTGGAGGGGCCGATTTCGACGCAGGGTCTTTTCGGCGATCACTACCAGGCTGTGTTCGACCATCTGCGCTCGTCCACAGACGCGCTCGAGCAGGTGAGGAAGCACGCTGCTCCGCCGCGGGCAGACCCTCGAGCTTCACACGGTCCGGTGCGCCCTACGGAGCAGAGTAAGGCGTACCGCAGCGAGAAGAGGCTTTCATCCCCATCAAAGACATTCGCTGTGCCGCACACACCAGCCCCGTCCAAAGGACAACCGGCTCCCTACTTCCAGCGGGGAGCCTGGAGCTCCAGAGGCAGGGGTCGCCAGCAGTCCTCATGGTCCAGCCAGCACCAAGGTGCAAAGCGGGACATGAAAAAATGACGGTGTACAGGGGATGTGTTCTGCAATGTTTTGGTTTCTGAAAATAAAGAATCTGTCTTTGAAAACAGTGTTTTTTATTCAGACACGCTGGTTTCCTCCTTTCAGAGGTCCGTGAACGCATCTCCAGGTTCGTGCGATACAAACAATGCCTCTCAGACTGCAACTTTCAACCACACCCCATAACTTTGAGGGGTTGGTCAATTTGAACCAATCAGAATGAAACAGCTGGACTTATACCCAATTTGGCTCTACTTTAATTAATTATTATTTTAATCTTCTTTGCTGAAAAGTCCTTTAATAAGATCAATGTAACCCTTCTATCTTTAAGTGAGATTAAAACCAATAAAAAACACTTTTGTTAACCTTGTACTGTAAACAAAAAATAAGTTTGCCATATTTTTGTACTACAGGTATTCCTGTAAGAAAAACCACAAAGCATGTTGTTAGTTATTCCCAGTAAACAATTATTTAATTACAGGAAACCATTACTACTTCTCCATAATGTGAATAAAAGTCTGTCAGTCTTCTCAATGCAGAAAAGGGGGCCGCGGGTCTCACACTACACAGGAATCTTTTGAACAGGGACAAGACTTTTTCTGTTATCATCCTGAGTTACAATCATTGAAGAGTAGTTTGGTTGGACGTTGGTACAAGGTGATACCAGAATTTCCTGGGTGATCTGTTTTAACTAAAAACGTCCATTTTAGGTTCACAGAAAGGGCTTTGAGATACAGTATTAGATTTATTGTATCTTTGGTTGTCTTTGCACACAATAAAAGTCTCTTTTGGACATTTTCCAGTCTTCGGGATGCTGAGAAAAGGTTTAAACTGTCTCAGGTCTGAAACGGGGTGGAATTGTTTTCCTTGGGAGAGGAACGTTTCAGTTGTTTTGTTTGAGGGAATGGAGTTTCTTTTTTTTCTTTAAGGGACATCTTCACAGAATGAAGTCATTCAGTTCTAATGATCAGAAAAATAACTACAGTAAATGTTGTAACAATCTCAAAGTCAAGCATGCATGTATATCTCTACATCAGTGAAAATATTAAATAGTATATAGAGTGCATTAATGCTAATAGAGAGGCCCCTTTATGCAGCAAGATTAGTGGCTTCAGGTGAAATCTTTAGGATTTTCAGAGTCAACTTTTTCACTCCTTCCTTGCATCTATTGCTGTGTCAACACAACAAATCATCCCCTCTCAATCAATAAATATAAATAAAAATAATTATAAAGCCTCCAGTGCATGCCAGTGGAGGTGCCATCTTTCCTAAGATTAACCCTTAAATAAACCTGGAAGTGAGCAGGTTCTACTTATTGTGGAATGTCATCTTGTGTCTTCTCCAAGTATCTTGTCGTGTAAAGCCCACACCACAAACATGGCAGCTGAATGCTTTCTCTCTCGTGTGCACGGTCATGTGTAGTGTAAGACAAGACTTCTGGATGAACTTCTTTCCAGTCTTCACAAGGAAAACATCAAGATTCAGTGATAAGCTTATCTTTCAGGTGAATTAACATGTGTTTCTTAAGATGGGACGTTTGGATGAATCTCTTATCGCACTTGTCACAGGCAAATAGACTCTGACCTGTGTGGAGCAAGGCATGCCAGTTTAGACTTTGACGACTAGAAAATGTTGCGCTGCAGTCACTGCAGCAGAACAGTTTCTCTCCTGAGTGGCTGGTCGTGTGAGCAACAAGATACCTGCGTGATCTGAAGCGTTTATCGCAGCAGCTGCAAGCAAAGGGTTTTTCATCTTTATGAATTAACGTGTTGATTCAAATGAACTTGTGTGTAAAAACTTTTCTCACACCCCACACTGGAATGGTTTCTCTCCAGTGTGGCGCATCATGTGAAGTTTGAGACTAAACAGCTGGCTAAAGGCTTTCCCACATTTATCACAAGTAAATTGTTTCTCTCCTGTATGAAGTCTTGTGTGACGTTTAAGATGAGATGGAAAACTAAACATTTTACCACAATCAACACAAGAAAATGGTTTCACTCCTGTATGAACTCTCATGTGGTATTTTAGTTGTGATGGAATTCTAAACATTTTACCACAATCAACACAAGAAAATGGTTTCACTCGTGTATGAACTCTCGTGTGGCATTTTAGTTGAGATGGAAAACTAAACATTTTACCACAATCAACACAAGTAAATGGTTTCTCTCCTGTATGAACTCTCATGTGGCATTTTAGTTGATATGGAAATCTAAACATTTTACCACAATCAACACAAGTAAAAGGTTTCTCTCCAGGATGAATTCTCATGTGGCGTTTTAGTTGAGATGGAAATCTAAACATTTCACCACAATCAACACAAGTAAAAGGTTTCTCTCCAGGATGAATTCTCATGTGGCGTTTTGGTTGAGATGGAAATCTAAACGTTTTACCACAATCAACACAAGTACCTGTAAATGGTTTCTCTCCTGTATGAACCCTCATGTGGAGTTTTAGATGAGATGGAATTCTAAATGTTTTACCACAATCAACACAAGAAAATGGTTTCTCTCTGTTTTTACATCTGGTCTCTACATTTTGAACCACCAAACTGGAAGGTCGTTCACCTGAATGCGTGCTCATGTGTTTCTGAAACAGTGGCTTGTTGGGGAATGATTCAAAACACTCCAGGCAGCTGAAGGTTTTGTTGGAACTTTTGCGTCCCAGTTTACTTTTTGCTATTAATTCAGAGGACAAAGGTTCCCTCCAATCATAATCTTCCTTTGCAGGCCCAGAAACGGACACAGTTTCCATCCAATAATCAGTCTCATCTTCACTGACTTCAGTCTCAGAAGAATCTGAAGCCCTTCTGTCGTTCTTCATCGGTAAAATATTATTTGGATCATAGTTTCTGTGTGATTCTGGTTCTTCACAGACCTCTCTATTAGTTTGTGTCTCTCTGTTGTCTTCAGCTTGGATTCGATGAAGCTGTGATACCTCAGGCATGTCATCGTTTTCACTCCACACTGCGAGCGGCTCTCCCTCCTGATTGATCCACAGCTCGTCCTCTTCCTTCTTTATTTGAACAATTTCTACGTCCTGCTGGTCTAAACTGGAGCTCCATAGATGAAGGTCCTCCTCTTTTTTAATCACCAACAGCTGCTGGTCCTCTGCAGGAGACACACAAACATCATGGTAACATCATAGATTAACCTGAACTACTCAATACTTAAACTATGAGGTTTTTTTAAACGAGCTAAAAGATTCTATAAACCTGGATCTCTACTTTTCACAGAAAGCTCAACTACAGGGTAGATGAAGCTAATTGTAACAGCTTGCCGAGTTTGCAGTCCAAACAAAACTGGTTGTGCCTCTTCTGGTTAGCAGCCAGAACAATACACATTCTAGCACACCTGTGATGAATCAATGCAACAACAATACTTAAGCAGTAAAACTGCAGCAATACAATTCTCTAGTGGTGTCCCGATACCAATACTGATATCAGTACAGGGCCAGATACCAGCCTCAAATACTATACTGTACTATAAAACCACCCTGATTATTTGGACTAACACCACTTTTATACTTGGTGACATTTCCTCTTTTATTTTGCAAGTACGGGTGCTGGTTATAAAATTAGAATATCATAAAAAAAGTTTATTTATTTCAGTAATTCCATTCAAAAAGTAAAACTTGTATATACAATCATTCATTACACACAGACAGATATGTATATTTCAAATGTTTATTTCTTTTAATGTTGATTATAACTGACAACTAATGAAAACCCCAAATTCAGTATGTCAGAAAATTAGAATATTGTGAAAAGGTTCAATATTGAAGACACCTGGTGCCACACTCTAATCATCTAATTAAAGAGGATCTAAACTCAAAAATAACTTTTTTTTAGCTGTTAAACTCCCTAGAATGTGTTTAAAATGTTTTATAGCACTATGTCTGTGTTAATTTTCATGTAATTGTGCGTATTTGTTTAAATCGGCAATACAGTATTTGGTCTAAAAACGTGTTTACGGTACCCCTATGGGTTTAACTGTTGAATTGCACCTTAATTTTCTTATTGGATCAAAATGCTCATGTGTGACAGGTCTACTCATGTCTGACGTCACATGCTCTGCTGCCCGAGTATAAAAGTGGAGCCATGCCCCCGAGAAGGTCACTCCCCGTGCAGAGCTCAGGGGTTGGATTAGCGATTATGTCCCTCCACGTGCTTTGAGGTCAGAGGATCAGGTACTCTTAATAGTTCCAGAAACTCGCCTTAAGCGCAGGGGTGACAGGGCGTTCTCTGTAGCAGGCCCAAGACTCTGGAACGAGTTACCGCTGCTCATCAAACAGGCCCCCTCCCTCTCGGTTTTCAAATCCCGGTTAAAAACTCACTACTACTCCATTGCTTTCAATGCCAGCTGATTTGTATTGGATCGTTTGATTTATGATCTGCAATGTTTTTATGTTTTTCGTGTTGTACTTCATTGTCTGTGTTGCCTGTTGCGTGTTTGTTTGTCCAGCACTTTGGTGTGGACTTGTTCCTGTTTAAAGTGCTTTATAAATAAAATGGTATGGTATGGTATTAGCAACATAGCATTAACATTAGCATAGAAGAGCGACGATGTTCTAAGAAAGCTCTTCAAACTGATGTCCACCCACCCTTACACCATCAGGGTACAATCCGTTTGGAGGAGAGTACAATTTTACACCTTTCTATTCCATAATTTATCTTTTGAGTATATGACGCATTTCTTCGTGTGCTGTGTTTTGCGGCCTGCAGCGTTGCTTCGTTGTGGCCAGTGGCGGGCAACGCTAATCCAAAAATTAGTTCCGCTATTTCTAAAGCACTAATTAATTTATTTAGGTCCGCAATTTCAAAAGCACTAATGTCTTATGAAAATTAGGGGAAGCTAATTCTAATCCGCTAATTAAATTCAACAATTGGTAGCAGCAAGTTATGCAATATTTGCACTACACTGCCAACTAGCGGTGCATGAACTGTTATACAGTAAGTTGTTTGAGTTTCAGAGTATTTAGTTTGGTTCTCTTCAACAGGTTTCACAAGGACAAAATGTACCCATTCCAAAGTCTGTTAGCTAAACTGCAGACATATTTGGCTGTTTTTTTTTCTTCTTCTTTTGTTACTTTTAGTACCACTAGATCGCATGTGTCAAACTCAAGGCCCGTGGGCCAAATCCGGCCTACCATAACCGTTTCTGTGGCTCTCTACACCCTAGAACTTCAAGATAACAGTTGTAAGCATGTTGTTCTCAGGTGATGGGTCCCCATCCCTACACTCCCTGGTCTCTCTGTTAATTGTCTTGCTTATCTCCTCCATTTTGTTGTCCAGGTGTTTGTGATTGTCATGCTGTGTGTTCATGTACCTGTATATAAAGTCAGGGATTTTTTAATTGATAAAGCTCTGTATATGTTGTATAACACAATCATTGTTCCACATTTAATCTATTGTATTGAGGTTTGGGGAAAAGCGTGCAAAACAATTACAAAGCCTGTTTTTATTTTACAAAAGAGAGCTGTAAGAGTAATCACCAGAAAACATTTCAGTCACCCATCAAACACCTTGTTTCTTCAGCTAAATTTATTGAAATTCCAGGAATTGGTAGAATATAGTATTTTATCAGTTATGTATAGGGCTCATAATAACACATTACCTTTAAATATCCAAAGAAATTTAGACAAAGTTATTACAATCTTAAAGGGACAGATATTCATCAAACCACAATTCAGAACCAGCTTAAAGGGACGGTCTACCTCAATTCAGGGAGTTGGATTGTGGAATGTTCTGGAGAGTGATGTTAAAAATGCAAAATCAATTCATTCATTCATTCATTCAACCTTTATTTATACAGGCTAGCCTCGTTGAGTCACGGGGACTCATTTACAAGAGGGACCTGTCTCACTCACACCAAACAACCATCCACTCTCACACTCACACCTAGGGTCAATTTAGAGTCACCAATCAGCCTAACAAGCATGTTTTTTGGTCTGTGGGAGGAAACCGGAGTACCCGGAGGAAACCCACGCATGCACGGGGAGAACATGCAAACTCCACCCAGAAAGGCCCCGGACCGGGATTTGAACCGGCAACCTTCTCGCTGAGAGGCAGCAGCTCTACCAGTTGTGCCAACGTGCTGCCCAATGTATACATTTAAGAAAAAGGTCTTAAAGGACTTGCTCAAAAACTATATATGATGAAGCTTAGTGTGTTTGTGTATTACAGTTAGAAAAATTAAGTAGAGTTATTCATTTTGTGATGTAGTTTGAAGGTTATCATTGGTTGAACAAACTGTGAAATAAATAAGGGGCAGATATAATAAGATTTCATCTTCTTTCTGCTCCTTTCATTTTATCCTACTTGTATTCTTGTATCTGATGAAACTGTTTTGTATTGTTCTTTTAAAATGAATGAATAAACATCAAATCAAATCAACGGCCCAGTCAGAGTCCAGAACCTGAACCTGAAACCTTCAGAGAGCTGAGCAGAAACCTCAAAGAACTGAAGCAACAATGGAAAGAAGAGTGGGTCAGAACTCCTCCAGAACCAGGAGAGAGACTGATGAAGTCCTGCAGACTGATGAAGTCAGAGAACCACAGAGGATTCTGCTGCTGAAGGAGGTTCTGTTGGGTCAGAGGCACAAGCTGAGGTTAAATTTTAATGATTTTAGAACTTGTTAAAGATCATCCATCCAGCTAACTGTCTATCCATCCATCCATTCAGCTAAAAGTCTATTCATCCTTGTATCTGATGAAACTGTTTTGTATTGTTCTTTTAAAATGAATGAATGAACATCAAATCAAATCAAAAATAAGTCTGTATCTCTGTGTTTATCATTGTCCTGGCATTGTCTCCTCCTGTTGCCTCTGTCTCCTGAGTTCCTTGTGATTCCCTGAGTATGTAAGTTTGCTGCCTTGCGGACGCCATTTTGAAGAGTCCTAATGGTGAACTACTTTTTTTAAATCCAGCAGATTTGACCATTTCGTGAAACTCTCAAGCTCAGGAAAACTTGTGCTATAACGTCAGCTATGAAATATATTTTTTCTCAGCAAAGAAATAATTGTTTTACCGTGTTTTGTTGTAAAATCCTGGCTTCTTTGGCCATCGCGGACGCCATTTTGAAGAGTGCTAATGTGGCGAAATTCTATTTTTAAATCCAGACGCGTCGCGTAGGCCCTGAGAAACATCCATAAGTTCACCCTCCATGTTAAAAAGTCTTCGTCTGACTCTTCGAAAACAAGCAATAAGGCTCCAGAGTAACACACTGGCTGCTAACTGCTAGAGAGAGAGCACACACCAAGAGACTGAGGGGGACGCTTTTTTGTGACGGACCACATCCGGCGCTGCTCGTAAATACGTTATTTCGTTTTTACTGATAGATAAATAGTTATTAGCGGTACTGCATTTTAAATAAAAATAGCATAAATCCGCTTATGAATTATAAAACTTAGTCAATCCGCTGTAAAGCTAACAGATTATTTAGCTACGCTAAAAGCGGAATAGCGCAATAGCGCTACCTAGCGGTCGGAGGCCCACCACTGGTTGTGGCCCCACATAAGGTTGTGGCGATTTTATCTGTTGCAGATCAACGTTATTTTGTGTTGTAATTGCGTTTAAATGCTAAAAATCTAGTGTTTCTTATGAACATCGCAGTGTGTGTGAACTCTTATGAACTCGGATAAGGAAGACCGCAACATCAAAAACCAATGGAGACTAGCTGGTGCTAATTTTAGCTGTTGTACTGGTTTACAATGTTTTAGACAGTGTTCTTTTGCTGCAAATAATGTTATGGATCAAAGGTATTTATAAAATAATATGTACTTGGTGAATGAATTTTATGGTCATCAGCTCTGTGCTGCAGTATTTTGCACTGGGTCATCTGTTTGACAGATCAACAAGGTGATAAAACAGTAATGTTTCTCAATTATGTGTGTTTGTAAGGTGATTAAAAATGTGTTGGTTTTTTTTTTAGCTCCATAAGGCGTTCCACATCCAGGGAATCTCTGAGCCGTGTTTCACAGACATCAAGCTTCACTGGAGACATGTTGACATGTCACTTTGGAGGTGACATGAGAGCTGATTCACCAGGTATTCATGTTTTATTTATTACAGGTACTCCAATTGACCTATTAGACTTTTATTATGGTGGACATTATATGGGTGGGAGTGGTGGCGCAGAGGTTAAGAAGGTGCGCTTGTGATCGGAAGGTCGCCGGTTCAAGCCCCAGTACAGACAACATCAAAGATGTGGGTGGGATAAGTGAAGCGGTCACACTTCTCCACCCTCATCTGCCCCACTCTGGGCCCTTGAGCAAGGCCCTTAACCCACACCATCTGCTCCCCCGGGAACCCTAGATATCAGCTCTCTGCTCCACACAGAGGGCTGTGGTTGCTCGATGGTCTGTGGTTGTGTCAGGAAGGGCATCCGGCGTAAAAACAACTGCTAAATCTTCGTGTGACTAGATCGCTGTGGTGACCCCTAACGCAGGGAAAAAAGCCGAAAGAAGAAGAAAAAAAAAAATTTTATATAATAAAAAATGTTTAAAAAAAGTCTATGCAACATTAATTCTTGTTTATTTGTTCATTGCTACCTGTCCCAACATTTTGGGGATTTGTTGACATTGAAATTTGAATCAACATTTTTCTTCATTAAAATGTTACATTTACTCAGATTAAACTTTTGATCAGTCAACTATGTTCTATTATGTGATCTTTCCTCTGTTCAGGACTGCAAATATCCAGGGTCAGGGGATGGAGTGAGTGGGAAGTCGACTGCTGCAACGTGTCCCTGGTTTGTCCTCATGAGGCGAAAAATAATAATAAAATAAACAAATTGATTACAAAAACTAGTTGTTTATGATTCATTTTATTAACAGTAAGTTAATTCAAAACAACAAAAGGTTCTGTGTCGTGTCAGCCCTGCAAACCCACGGGACACCACCTCCAGGTCCTCTGGATGGACGCAGTGGACAGAAGACCGAGCAGTCCCAAACACTCGAGACCACCTGCAGGATGCTCCACCTGCCAGCCAGAAAACAAACACCAGGGTCTCAGCTGTAGCACCAAACATTGTCGTGGATACAGGTCTCAGGAGATGAAGCAGCTCTGGCCGAGACTCTCTGCATCATCATAGGATCTTCTTGGTTAAAGTAATCCTGGCTGCAATTACTCTGTGTGGCTGCTGGGTGCTTGAGTCATCACAGTTCTCTAAAAAAAACATTTTAAAGGATACACAGTATTGTTAAATTCATTGCAATTGGTTTGGTTTGCATTACAAAATATTATTTCTCATAAATCTTATCAGCTATGCTGTGCCCAGTTTGGATTAGCTGACACATAGCTTAAACAAATACTGTATACACGTTCCTAAAAAAATATTTATCATACAAGGTTATAGAATGTTTCTAAACACGGATCTTTGGAAACCAAATAAAAATTTTTTACCACTGTTTAGTGCTAATTTATAGTCAATTCAACAAACAACGTGTGTTTAGTTCTGGGTTGCATAACAAAAATAAGCAAAAGTGTCAAACAAAACGAGGGTAGAAGAAATCAATATTTTAAAATAAAATTTATTATGAAAGGTTATTTTTGTAATGTGCTAAATAATAAGATGTGGCGAATTAAAGTCACTGCAGCTGGCCTACAACACTGTTGTGATCCAAACAACGACAAAAACACAGCCGTACACCTCATGCCATGCAGCTAAACACAGGTTTGTGTTCCGTGTTCAGAAGCATACGCTTAAGCTGTGTGTGTGATTAAATGCACGCAACAACATTTTACAACTGTTATTTTAGTAAAAGTTTAGGTATTTACTTACTGAAGACGCGACTATCCGCCATTTTGAAATCTAACCTTGGGGCGAGGTGGGAGTTTACCACTAGAGGAGGCGTGAACGCAGCATAACCCCCCCCACCTCCTCCTCTCCTTGACTCTCAACACGACCATTTTGAGGGAGATTTTTGAATCTGGTCTCGGGGCGGAGTTACAGATCCACAGGGAGTTTAGCCACATTTTAACTCAAAACACCTGTAAATACCTTTAAATGGTCTCTCAGTCTAATTCTGTAGGCTAAACAATCATGGGAAAGACTGCTGACTTGACAGTTGTCCAAAAGACGACCACTGACTAGTGATGAGCAAATGAAGCTTTTATGAAGCATTGAACCAGTTGAGCCAAATGTTTCAAAAATAGGTTCATTTGTTGAAGCTTCAGTTACAGTGACCTCTTGTGGCAATTTGCAATGCTGCTGTCAAATGAGGCACACACCAAAGAAGTTCAATGACTAGTGTTAAAGAAACTACTTTACTGTGGTAAAAAAAAAAAGAAGATATTTTTAATTCATCAATTTTGTATTATCTGGGTTTAAAATGTATTTATGCTTACGTTCTCAAATAAAGACTTATAAATGTGCACTGAAGAGTCATGCCGGGTTCCCACCGAATGCGTCAAAACGCTCCCAACGCACCGTGTTTGCTGCTTGTCAACAGATGTCTGTTCACACCGAACGCGTCTGCAGACGCGCAGTGGGAGCAGCGTCTGGCTCCCTTCCCGGTCAGATTTGTTTTGTTTTCTGTACACTGGGCAGATGAAATCAGCTGTACGTGAGCCTCGTTACTACTTGAGTGGGTTTTCTACGAGCCGAACTGCAGCTCCGAAGGTCTTTGTTGAGATTAAAACTTTTTTTTTATGTTTGGGGTGATCGTACGCTCGAGCAGACAGCGGCAACTGTAAAAATGCCAAGTTTCTTACCGGAGGCTGGTTTCTTCATGGAGGCTCGTTGGGGTAAGTTTAAAAAGTCCAAAAACAGTCCCGTCGTTGTTGCGTCAT
>JBBPBX010089462.1:0-14296 GCA_038048925.1 Garcialebias charrua
TTTACCTGACTAAATAAAGGTTGAATGAATGAAAAAAAGTCTCAATCTGGTCATCTGGACAGTTTCTTTTAGTCGAAACGTTTCACCCTCAGTCCAGAGGGCTTCCTCAGTCAGAGTTCCAGCACACTGATCTCACCAGATTGAGACTTATCAGATTTGATACCTGGATTATTGAGTATGAACTTTCTTAAAATGGATATGTTTTGCTTTTTGCATTAGTTCTAAAATTCACACATTTGCGAGAAAAAAAAAAGACCAGGGGGAAAGGTAATATGAAAACTATTGATGTAGCTTTTTTGTTGTTGTTTTTAATAACAACCAATAAATTTAAGTTTTATGTCAGTTTTGGTCAAAGTTTGAAAGAGCCGCTGCAGAGGGACCAAAGAGCCGCATGTGGCTCTAGAGCTGCAGGTTGCAGACCCCTGGTCTGATTTTAGAAAAAAAAAAATGCAAATTCCAGCATAACTTTGTAATAATTCAGAGTCAGAGAGTCTTTATTGTCATTTGCACCGCATGTGGTACATGTGATGAAAACGAGATTATGTACACGGGGTCCCAGTTACATCCAACAACAAATGCAAGAGAAAAACAGTAATAACATCTAGAATTAACTAAGAGAAACATCAACTAGTAATACACTAAGCCCTAATGTAGTGGAAAAACATCATTATAAACAGCAGCACGAACATGAGTCTGTATGAGCAGATGGTCACAGATGAACACAGCAACAAGAAAACAGATCAGCATGATGTGATATTTTGCAGTGTTTATTCTTATTATTTATTTATTCATGAGTCTAACAGCCTCAGGGTAGAAGCTGTTCCTCAGTCTAGTGGTTCTACATTTGATGCTCCTCAACCTCCGTCCTGAGGGGAGTGGGGCAAAGAGTGAGTGTGCTGGGTGAGTGAGGTCTTTCATGATGCAGGTGGCTCTTTTCCTGCATCTGGAGGTGTAAATGTCTGTGATGGTGGGGAGACTGACTCCAACAGACTTCTGTGCAGCCTTCACCACTCTCTGTAGAGCTTTCCTCTCTGCAACTGTGCAGCCTCCATGCCACACGTTGATGCTGGAGCACAGGATGCTCTCCACTGCACACCTGTAGAAGGAGGTGAGGACTGGGCTGCTCAGACCAGCTCGTCTCAGCCGTCTGAGGAAGTAGAGTCTCTGATGACCTTTCTTGATCAGGCTGGTGGTGTTGTTGCTCCAGCTGAGGTTATCATTCAAGTGTACACCCAAGTATTTGTAGCTGGAGACCACCTCCACCGCAGATCCACCTATGTTCAGTGGGGCATGGGTGTGTTTGTTCCTTCTGAAGTCCACAATCATCTCCTTTGTCTTCTTCACATTCATGTGAAGATTATTCTCTTTGCACCAGCTCTCCAGGTGTTCCACCTCCTGTCTGTAGCTGGACTCATCATTGTTTGTGATGCATCCCACCACCGCTGTATCATCTGCAAACTTAACAATATGACAGCCTGGATGTGTGGCTGTACAATCATATGTGAGCAGAGTGAACAGAAGAGGGCTCAGCACACATCCTTGGGGAGAGCCAGTGCTGAGGGTTATGGTGGAGGAGGAGAAGTTGTGGATCTTCACGGACTGTGGTCTGTTTGTTAAGAAGTCTAGTACCCAGTTACAGATGGAGGGGCTTAGTCCAAGTGTAGATAGTTTGTCTATCAGAGTTTGGGGGATCATGGTGTTGAAGGCAGATGTGAAGTCCACAAAGAGCAGACGCACGTATGAGTCCTTCTGATCCAGGTGGGTGAGAGCAGTGTGGACCACAGAGGAGATGGCGTCCTCTGTTGATCGGTTCTCGCGGTATGCATATTGATGAGGGTCCTCGTTGATGTTGACGGTTGCCTTGATGTGGGACATGACCAGTTTCTCAAAACATTTAGCGACTATCGGGGTGAGAGCCACCGGTCTATAGTCATTCAGACCAGTCACTGTGGAGCTCTTTGGGACTGGGATGATGGTCGCGGTCTTCAGGCAGGTGGGAACTGACTCCAGTGCAAGTGAGGTAATAAGCTAAGCTAACGAAGAGAATAAATCATAACCAATGTTGTCAGTAGTTCAATACTGTACTGTATTGTCACGTTTGTCACACACCTTTTTGTTTCTCATTCCTACATCTGCCTTTTAATCTGTCTGTTTTGCTACTTTGGCATCTTTGTGTCAGGATTTACTCTAGAGCGGGGGTCACCAACAAGGTGCCCGCGGGCACCCGGGTGCCCCCAAGGACCATTTGAGGTGCCCTCGGACCTGTTCTAAAAATAGTACAAGTCACTACTAAGCTGCATTTAAAAATGTCATTTTATTCAGTTGTTATTTTTTTTGTATTTATATATACTTTAAAATATCTATCTTAAAAATATGTTCTTAAAAATATGTTTATTATGCGTTTTTTTCCAATTTACGCTTTGTTAGATGACAGGAATAGACATTATTATTATTATTGTTATTATTTCTGAAGAGTTTATCAAACTGGTGCCCTTTGTATGACTCCATACCCACGGATAGGGCTGGGCGATATGGACAAAAATTCATATCTCGATATTGTTGTGATATATCGCGATATACAATATATATCTTGATATAATTTTCTTTCCATAAAAAATAACAAAAATATATTTCTGATTCAAAGCTTAGTCTCATTTGTCACACAGCAACATTTATTAACAAACAGCTGTAACTCTACAAAACAAATGTCTAAAAAATGAACTATTTACATACATTATTTTTTAGACATTTATTTACACCTCATCCATCCATCCATTTTCTTCCGCTTATCCGGGGTCGGGTCGCGGGGGTAGCAGCCTAAGTAGGGAGGCCCAGACTTCCCTCTCCCCAGCCACTTGGAGCAGCTCCTCTGGGGGAATCCCAAGGCGTTCCCAGGCCAGCCGAGAAACATAGTCCCTCCAGCGTGTCCTGGGTCTTCCTCTGGGTCTCCTCCCGGTGGGACATGCCCGGAACACCTCACCAGGGAGGCGTCCAGGAGGCATCCTAACCAGATGCCCGAGCCACCTCAACTGGCTCCTCTCGATGTGGAGAAGCAGCGGCTCTACTCCGAGTCCCTCCCGGATGACTGAGCTTCTCACCCTATCTCTAAGGGAGAGTCCAGACACCCTGCGGAGAAAACTCATTTCAGCCGCTTGTATCCGAGATCTCGTTCTTTCGGTCATAACCCAGAGCTCATGACCATAGATGAGGGTAGGAACATAGATCGATCGGTAAATTGAGAGCTTTGCCTTTTGACTCAGCTCTCTCTTCACCACGACAGACCGGTACAGCGCCCGCTTCACTGCGGATGCTGCACCTATCCGCCTATCGATCTCACGCTCCAGTTTTCCCTCATTCGTGAACAAGACCCCGAGATACTTAAACTCCTCCACTTGGGGCAGGACCTCCTCCCCGACCTGGAGAAGGCATGCTACCCTTTTCCGGCTCAAGACCATGGCCTCGGATTTGGAGGAACTGATCCTCATCCCGGCCGCATCACATTCAGCTGCAAACCGCTCCAGCGAAAGCTGTAGATCACGATCTGATGAAGCCAATAGGACCACATCATCTGCAAAAAACAGAGAAGCGATTCTAAGGCCACCAAAACGGATCCTCTCAACACCTTGGCTGCGCCTAGAAATTCTGTCCATAAAAGTTATGAACAGAATCGGTGACAAAGGGCAACCTTGGCGGAGTCCAACTCTCACCGGAAACGAGCCTGACTTACTGCCAGCGATGCGGACCAAGCTCTGACACCGGTCGTACAGGGACCTAACAGCCCATATCAAAGGGCCTGGTACCCCATACTCCCGGAGTACCCCCCACAGAACCCCCCGAGGGACGCGGTCGAATGCCTTTTCCAAGTCCACAAAGCACATGTAAACTGGTTGGGCAAACTCCCACGCACCCTCCAGGATCTGCTGAGGGTGTAGAGCTGGTCTAGTGTCCAGGGTCCCCGCCCCCGGCCACCACCCATTCCACAATGCACCCGACCCCTTTGGCCCCTCCCACAGGTGGTGAGCCCATGGGAAGGGGGACCCACGTCTCCTCTTCGGGCTGTGCCCGGCCGAGCTCCATGGGTAAAAGCCCGGCCACCAGGCGCTCGCCAACGTGCCCCTCCTCCGGGCCTGGCTCCAGAGTGGGGCCCCGGTGACCCGCGTCCGGGCGAGGGAACATTGTTTCCAGTGATTTGACTCATCATAAGGGGTCTTGTGGGCTGCACTTTGTCTGGTCCCTCACCTAGGACCTGTCTGCCTTGGGTGACCCTACTAGGGGCATGAAGCTGGTTATTTACACCTATTAAATAATAATCCTCTTCAGCTGAGGGCAGCTGTGGCTGAGAGGCTAGAGCAGTCTCCTCCAATGGGAGAGCTGGGAGTTCAATTCCACCAGCAGTCACATGCTGAAGTGTTCCTGGGCAGTGGGCAACACTGAACCCCTCATTGCCTCTGATGTGTGTCCCATCAGTGTATGAATGTGATAAAGTACTGATTATTCTTTGTACAGTTCTAGTAGAGTGCTGTATGAATGGGTAAATGAGGACACAGATTGTGTTTTAAAGAGCTTTGAGTGTCTTGATAAGATAGAAAGGTGCTTTCACGTTAGTCAGTGTATTTGTGAACTGCAGTAAATGTGAGCCTCCACTCAGAACTGTGAACCAAGAGGCGGAGACATTATTAAATCAGCAGTTTTTCATATCGCTAAAGACACGGTCAGGCTCACTTTACCGCAGTGTCTCAGCTGTGGAAGAAGACGGCTGATAAAGCGTTAGCCATCTTGTTAGCCGCTTGTTAGTGATATGATAAACTGCTGATTTATTAATGTCTCTACCTCTCTCTGCTCCTCTCATAAAGCTCTGTGGTGCACGCACGGCTAAATGAGCTCAGACTCGTGGTTTGTTTTAAAGAAGCAGCAGGCTGTAAAAACACTCGGTTCTGCCGTTTCACGGTTCATGCTCCACTCCGCTGTTTAAAGTGCGACTAAACACAGGCTGAGAAAGTACCTCTTCCCCCTGAAGCAGTTTGAAAATCTCCCTGAAAATGGGCGTGTCGAGAGACAAGGAGGGGTGGAGGTAGAGTTGTGCTTTTGTTCACGCCTCCACCAGCAACAACCTAAAACAAATTAAACCTCTAGCCAACAACATACACCAAGCAACAACAAAGTATAAACATGTAGATGTATTTATCTATTCCACCCATTCCATCCAAAACCAAAGGCTTACAAAAATGGATAAAAAATGAAAAGTAAAACCGTTTGTCAGGAGTGAAATGTGGCACTTCCATATAAGGTATGAATGCTGCAGGACCTTCTCATCTCTGCAGGGGATTGGCTCTGCTTGAACCACCTTTGTGATGTCAGAGTGAGAAAACGTGTCACAGTGAGAATCCTAGACCAATAAGAAAATTAAGCTGCAATACCTATGTTCAACCCATAGATGTTGCCATAAACACGTTTTTAGACCGGGGTTTAGTTCCTCTTTAAGTGAGTTTAATGAATCGCTAAGCAAAGTTTGAGCTGATCTCATCTGTGTGCGTGACATGGTGTGCGTGTTGCGGTCAGTCAACAGTAGCTAGCTACTAGCTGTGCTTATGTTGTGTACTGTACAACATTATAAAAGTTGCTAGTTATGAACCCGATGTCTGAAGACAACTCCCGTCTGTCCATCTTCAGCTCATGTCATGAACTGTTTTACTCCTCAGTGTCTGTGTTAAAGGTTCAGTATGTAACATTTTTTATAAACATATTTCTTCACTCTGCCACATCTCCTGACAGTAGCTAAAAGACAGATACTTAAACTGCTAAGCTTCAGCAAAAAGAGGAAAATATTGATGAGTAGCAAAACACTAAAAGTAGCAATTTTTTGCTGAAAGTATCAAAATGCTAGTTAAAAGCAGTGGTGGAGGAGAAAGTACTCAAACACTGTACTTAAGTAAAAGTACAAATAAACAGACAAAAATGTACTCTAGTGTAAGTAGAAGTACCACATTAATGTTTTTACTTAAGTAAAAGTAAATAAGTATTTGCTTTTAAAAATACTTAAAGTATTAAAGTAAAAGTACTTGCTGAATGTATTACCTAATGCAATGGCCTACAGTATCATTAAGTGTGCGTACTGTATGTATATTTTCTGTAATACTTTAAAAGTGTTGTTCCAGTTTAAAGAACAATGCTGCAGATAGTGCATGTTTTTATTGTGTGACACCGTTCACACTTGGGCTTGTGATTCTGTGTGCGTCAGAATTTCAGGGATGACCTGCAGGTTAAATGTCATTAAATAAAATAAGAAAGAGGAATGATTATACCTCTGAATTTTTTTATTTAACACAAAATAAAACCAGTAAAAACATTGAAGTAAAAGTTGTCTGATGAAAAAAGGAGCATTAGACCTAACAAAGGAATAGACATTGATCACTTCAACTCCAGTTTGTCATCAACTCTGATTAAAATACTGTCTAGTCAACCTTGTAATGGGTCAATAGTGAACAATATTTTAACTTCCTGACACCATTTGCAAAACTTGGACCCAAGTGTTGAGTCATTTGGAAACATCTCTTGTCTCCTAACGTCCCATGAACTGACACATTTTAATATTGCAGCAAGAATTTATTGTTCAAGTTCAGAAGATTTTTTTTGTCCAGTCTGTCTCTTTTGGGAGAGAGAATCTGTCCTGCTGTACTGAATAGTCTTTCAATAATCTTTCAATATTTTTTTTAATAAGGCCATGGGTGGTGCATATCTTCTGGCTGATTCTCCACGGTGGAATCCATTGTGGGTGTGTTGGCGATGCTGTGGGTGGCCCCAGCTCAGTGACATATATATACTAGAACATACATTATTGGCCCAATTTCTAGAAGGTGGGTGTAATGTTACCTGTCAACTTTGCAGTGATTCAGTGGCCAAACTCCCCTCTCACCTTTGGTTACTTTCAAACTAACGAACAAATCAAAAAATCGCAACATGAAAGTTACTTGTAACTCAACACATTATAGAAATGTAGTGGAGTAGAAAGTATAGATACTTCATGTAAAATGTAGTGGAGTAAAAGTAAAAAGTACCCACATTTAATTATACTTAAAGCTAGGGTATGCGATTTCTAGACCACTCTGGGACTTAGAAATATTTTCAGCGCAGAAAAGCATTCTGCTACCTCCCCCTCAGAGCTATATATGGCTCAGAGGGGGAGCCACAGTCCGTGCTTCTGCTGAATTTTAGTTCTGCTCCGCCCCCTGCTGTGTGTCTGCTCGGAGCGCTTCAATATTCTGTGATTATATGTTATAAAAACCTTTTAAAAATATAATAAAACCATAGAGCACTTGTCCAACAACACAAAACCCAGCAGAAATCATCAGAGCTTCACGAAGCAACGTTGGACATGATTCAATTCGCTCGTGACTTCCTCTTTCTGTCAGTGCAGGTTTGGAATGCTCCGCCTCCACTACATGTCCTGTCTGCGCTGCAAAGTTATATGTTAATAAAACCTTTTAAAAATATTATAAAACCATGGAGCACTTGTCCAACAACACAAAAACCAGCAGAAATCAGCAGAGCTTCACGAAGCAACGTTGGACATGATTCAATTCACTCGTGATTTCCTCTTTCTGTCAGCGCAGGTTTGGAATGTCTGGAATGCTCCGCCCCCACTACATGTCCTGTCTCTGCGCTGCGAAGTTCTGTGTTTATATGATAATATAACTGTTTAAAAAATATAATAAAACCATGAATCACTCGTCCAACAACACAAAAAGACCCTGTAATCAGCAGAGCATCACCAGCCAATTTGGACATGATTTAATTCGCTCGTGAGTCGTGACAAATCCATTTCCTCATTCCTGTGAGTGGAGGATGAAGCGATCACTTGACTTTTGGCAAAAAAACTAAATAAAAGTCCAGCTCTGGGATGAAGAAGGGATATTTAATACATTTGTGTCACATAAAAAACAGTCCTGCATCGCTTTGCAATCCTTTGAATGAGAACGAGCCGCGGCGCTGAGGCTGTGACAGGCGGGGGCGTGGGTTGGGGCGTGACAAACAACTCTGTTTTTATTGGCTGGTCAGTGTCCGGGTCACTCTGTGTTTTCAGTGTTTTTATAAATGCTGATAGAGAAGCAAGGGGACTATAGTTTTTTTCAGAGATTACTTTGTCTAACATCAGTCTGTCAGTAGATCGTGACAGAGTGAAGAAATATGTTAAAAATTAGGGGTGCACCGATTTCAATTTTCTGGCCGATCACCGATTACCGATTTTTAGAAAGTCTGACCTGCCGATTCCGATTTTGGCCGATACTGATTTTCAGGTGTTAAAAGGTCAAAATGCACCCTAAATTTTCAGGATTTTCCCACCTTTGCTGAGGCAGATAAAATCGGTAGATAAAATCGGCTTCTCATTTAAAGATCGGCCGATCACCGATCTCCCCAAATTAAGGAAATCGGAGCCGATCGATCGGCCGGCCGATTTATCGGTGCATCCCTATTAAAAATATATTGTTTGAAAAGTTACAGACTACATTACAATGTTACATACCCCACCTTTAAGTAAAGTACAGATACATGCAAAATGTACTTAAGTACAGTAACAAAGTATTTGTACTTAGTTACATCCCACCACTGGTTAAAAGTAGCAGAAAAGTAGCAGAACAGTAGCTAAAATCTCAACAAGATAAAAAAGAAAACGGATTTAAGAGAATAATGTTTAAGGGAAAGTTTCATATTTTGAAAGATATAAAACTAGCAACAAAAAAGTAAACTGAAATTAGCACAAAATATGTAAAAAGAACAATAAAGTGGTCATAGTGTTATGATTTCAAAGGTTTACCCAGTTGGTAATGAGACCCAGAACGACACGAAGAGGTGCAAAAGTAACAGTGTTTATTATTTACAGTGCAAGTCTATATATATATATGTATAGGGATCTTCTGGATTTCCTGGAAGATGAAACAAACTGTCAAAAAGGCTTGACCAGAAGGCTCTTTCAAGATGATTGATCTTGTTTTGTTTGTTATTTTCCTCACAGGTGAAGTAGTAGGATAAACGTCACAGAGAAATCCTTAGTTCCTTGAGATGAATCCCAGAGGGCGAAATGAGGCAGGCAAGTGGTTGGAGGGCAAGACACGATGAGCAGAGAACTGGTCCCAGGACCAAGATGGAAACGAGGACTGGAAACACAACAAAAAACAAGGTAAGTGTCTCTCAAAGTACTGTACTCACAAACTGGCTAGAAGCATAAATACCATGAGTAGGCATCAATGCTCCAGCGAAGAGTACTTGACTGCAGCCTTAAGTATAGGTGGAGCTCATCAGGTGGATCACAGTAAAATAGATCATTTTTCTTCCCCATAAATCAGTTATTTAAAATCTAATCTGGAATCATTCCTCCTTGTTAGACTTCAGTTGACCTGTTTAAGTTGGGCCCAAATTTGTTATTATCTTTTGATTTATTTTTCATTGAAATTTTATTCTTTGTTAGTTTATTTTTGGAACTATTAAATTGAATTATTTGGTGGATTTTTGAACACCTTTGTCCTTATTTAAGTCTGGACCCTCACAATTCTATTTATATTATGAACTTGTATTACTAAAATAATTATAACAGAATATGATAGAAGTTGTCCAAAAATTGAAAAGTGGAAGCAGAACACTCCCATTCTCTTTTCACACTGATGCCTCAAACAAGGTGAAGATGAACCATGTTTTATTAATGATAGTTTTATACAAATGGATACACCTGATATATACAAATAAAAACATGAACAAACTTACTTTACAGTATACAAACATAATTATGCATACTTCTACACATGCTTAAAATTTTTTTATGGCGCCCCCCCATAAAAAAAAATCACCAGCCGCCACTGACCAGATCTTTCAAAGACCTGGAGATTGATATAGTGGAGCTAGAACGACTCAGTGACTCCACAGGAAACCGAGAGCACTTTGAAGCTCTCAAAGCAAAAAGGTTAGTTCTAACCAACCTGCTGGATGCTAAAGTCCAGGGCGTATTGGTCAGATCCCAGATGCAAAACATCACAGAAATGGATGCTCCCTCTAGCTTCTTCTTTAGCTTGGAGAGGAAAAACGGGCAGAATAAAGTCATCCACTCTCTGTTGTCAGACACCGGGCAGCAGCTGAGTGAGCCAGGACAGATCAGGAGGAGGGCTGTGGAGTTCTACTCCTCGTTATACCAAAGCGAATACGAGAGAGATGATGAACTGTTCGGGGAGTTCTGCAGTGGACTACCCCAGGTCTCTAAGGAGACCAACGCCCACCTGGAGCGCCCCCTGGGACTTCTTGAGCTCCACACAGCCCTCCAGAGTATGCAAGGCCAGAAGGCACCTGGCATAGATGGACTCACTGTGGAATTTTATAAAGCCTACTGGGACATTTTAGCAGAAGATCTGCTGGGTGTCTTCAATGAAAGTCATTACTCTCCTGCCAAAAAAAGGAAACCTGCAAGAGATGAAGAACTGGCGCCCGGTGTCCCTACTCTGCACCGATTACAAAATCCTCTCCAAGGTCCTAGCTACTAGGATGAGAGATGCTATGGAGCAGGTCATCCATCGGGATCAGACTTGTTGCGTCCCCAGTAGGTCCATGGTAGATAACATCTACCTGATTCGAGACGTTTTGGAAATCTCCAGTTCATTAGGTCTGAACACAGCCTTGGTCTCACTTGACCAAGAAAAGGCTTTCGACCGTGTTTAACACGACTTCCTCTGGGAAACCATGAGAAAGTTCGGGTTCAGCGCTGGTTTTGTAGCCAAGATCAAGGTGCTGTACAGTGATGTTGAGAATGTGCTGAAGATTAATGATAGCCTGTGTGCTCCTTTTAGAGTGTGTAGAGGTGTTCGGCAGGGTTGCGCACTCTCAGGGATGCTGTACGCACTCTCCCTGGAACCCCTCCTCCGAAAGATCCGATCAAGCGTCCATGGTTTTACTTTACCCGGTTCTGACAACAACATAGTTTTATCCGCATATGCTGACGATGTTGTTGTTTTTATAAAAAACCAACAGGATGTAGACATTTTAAGGAAGGTTACCGAGAGTTTTTCCATTCTGTCTGCTGCGAGGGTGAACTGGGGAAAGAGCACAGCCTTCGCCGTGGGTGAGTGGCCTGAAGGGCTCCCAGTTCTCCCTCAAAGCCTCCTGTGGATGAGAGACGGTTTCAAATACCTCGGTATTTACCTAGGGGAAAAGAATATGATAAAGAAAAACTGGGAAAATGTCGAAGAAAAGTTTAGACAAAAAATAAAAAAATGGAAATGGCTGCACTCCCAGATGTCCTACAGAGGCAGAGTGCTAGTTTTAAACAACCTGGTCGCATCACAGCTGTGGCACAAACTAGCCGTTCTAGACCCACCTCCAGACCTGTTGGTAAAACTGCAGTCTGAGATGGTGGAGTTCTTCTGGAACGGTCGACATTGGGTGCCACAGTCGGTTTTGTTTTTACCGAGAGAGGAGGGGGGACAGGGCCTTGTCCACCTGGCCAGCAGAACGGCCGCTTTTAGAATGCAGTTCCTCCAAAAATACCTGGCAGGACCTGCTGACACAGTGTGGAGAGACGTGGCCAGCTGCATCCTCAGACGCGTGAGCGGGTTGGGGCTGGATGCGGCTCTGTTTCTGACCGATGTCGGCTGTTTACAGTTAAAGGGGTTACCCCAGTTTTATCAGTTTTTTAACTGTGCTCCTTTTTTAAACTCAACAGAACAAACACGAATAATTCTCTGCATTGGCTTTTAGAAGAACCATTAGTCTGTGGAGCGAGATTGGATGTCTCTGACAGCACCGTGCCGAGGCTGTCAACTGTGCTTTGCAGGTCTGGGACGGTGACCCTGAGGCGGCTGGTGGAGACGGCCGGACCAGACTTCTCCAGCGTCCAGGAGGTGGCCTCGTTGCTTGGAGTGCGGTCTGTCAGACTGGTGCAACGCTTCATAGACTTGTTGAAGGAGAGGTTGACAGCTGGGGAGAAGTGTCTCCTGCCGCTGTGGTCCACAGAGGGTCACCCCCATCTGATCCAACAGACCCGTTTCCGGACACCCACCTGGATCCTGACCTCGGGGACAGCAGCGGTCCCTTGCTTCATACCACAGGCCCAAAGGTGGACTTGTGCAGATCAGGTTCAAAAGTCCTATACCGGACCTGTGTCAAGGTGCTGAACAAGAGGACTCTGCACAACAGGGCTGTCAGTGTATGGGACAACAAGTTCAGAGAACAGAAGCCCCAGTGGAGGACACTCTATAAACCTCCGATTAAAAAACGGACTGGTGACCTTCAATGGAGGATCCTTCATGGCGCCATTGCAACGAACTCCTTTTTATCTATCATCAGTCCCGGAGTTTTAAACGAGTGTCCTTTTTGCAGTTTGTCAGAGAATGTTTTTCACGTTTTTATGGCTTGTGCAAGACTAAAAGTTTTTTTTAACCTCTTAATGCAGATTTTTCAAATTCAAGATCTTTTTTATTGAATTTTTCATTTTTTTCCTCCAAAAAACCCCCCAATATCATTAAACAGCAAAGATGGTAATGAAACATTTGCAAGTAACCATTAGTGAAGACATTATTAAACTGAGTCAATCTGAATTGCAACATGTACATTATAATCCACACCAAAGGAAAAAAATAAAATAAATAATCCCTACCCAATCACTGCCAAAAGGAAAAGGAAAAAATAAATAAAAGTTAAAATAGCCAAGAGACTGCATTAACCTGAATGAGTTGTGTTGTCAAAGGGACTGGAATAGATTCAGGAAAGGTCCCCAAACATTCTCAAATTTATGGTAAATGGAGCTTATTTATATAGCACTTTCTAGCCCCTGTGAGGAGCCCCAAAGCGCTTTACAATACCAGCCATCCACCCATTCATACACGGTAGTGGTAGCCTGCCTTGCAAGGCGCCATCCAGACCTACTGGGAGCAACTCGGGGTTAAGTGTCTTGCCCAGGGACACAACGACACATGGTGGGCGGACGCGGGATTCGAACCTCCAACCTTCCGATCGGGGGACGACTGCCATTACCACTACACCACGGCCGCCCCGTTAAATTTACCCTCTTTCTGTTGGAGTGTGAATCTGATTTTCTCCAGCTTTAAACAGGACATGATGTCAGCCAACCACTGAGCGTGAGTGGGTGGAGACGGTTCTTTCCACCTTAGCAAAATAGCTCGTCTGGCCAGGAGAGAGGTGAACGATATTACATGTTGTTGGTTTTTATTTAGGTTTGTCATGCCCTCTACAAGACCAAACAGAGCAATCAGTGGGTCAGGATTCAGACGTGTATCTAGTACACGTGATAAAGTCTGAAAGATTTCCCGCCAATATTTGTTCAGAGATGGGCAAAACCAAAACATATGGGAGAGAGAGGCTTCAGCATGTTTGCATCTCACACAGTATGGGCTGACATCAGGATACATAGAGGACAATTTCAGTTTAGAGATGTGAGCTCTGTGCACCACTTTAAATTGTATTAGACAATGTCTAGCACAGAGAGAACTGGAGCTCACCAGTTTGAGTATGGAGGTCCAAGAGTCCTCTGAAATAGAGGAGCCGAGATCCTCTTCCCAAGCAGCTTTGATTTTATCTGAGGAAGCACGCTTCAAATCCAATAGTTTACTGTAAATGAATGAAATGGACTGTTTTTTATTTGGGTCTAGAGAAAGAATAGTGTCAACAATACTGCTATCAGTTGAAATGGAGAGGCTGGACAAATGAAGAGTAATAAAGTGCCGTATTTGGAGATACCTAAAAAAATTGGACTGGGGAAGACTAAATTTTTCACATAGTTGTTGAAATGAAGCTAAAGTGTTATTGAGAAACAAGTCATTGAAGCGTACTATACCCCTTCTTTGCCATTCTTTAAAAACAGAGTCCTGAGATGAGGGTTTGAAAAGTTGGTTAGACATGATAGGGCTATAGAGAGAGAAACTAGAGAAATCAAAACATTTACGAAATTGTGCCCAGATTTTTAGTGAGTGTTTTATAACTGGATTTATAACAGTTGTAAGTGGTGGAAGCGGGAATGAGGATCCCAAGAAAGCCACGGTGGACCATTTCCCAGAACACTGTGACTCCATCTCTACCCAGTCAGGGCTGTCAGGCCTGTTGTAATAGAATGACCAGAATGCTAGACAGTGCAAGTTTGCTGCCCAATAATAAAAGCGGAAATTTGGAAGGGCAAGACCGCCTGCGGCCTTAGTTTTTTGGAGATGTGTCTTATTTAAGCGTGGACGTTTTCCTTGCCACAGATATGATGAAATGATGGAATCTAACTGAACAAAGAATGAACCAGGGATAAAAACAGGAATAT
>JBBPBX010089465.1:0-14295 GCA_038048925.1 Garcialebias charrua
TACATGATTATTTCCATTTGAATTAACATGTTTATCTTTTTGTCTCTGTGGAAATTTGTCAAATTTAGGGGTCAATCTCTGATCTTCCATTTATCTACAATAATTATTCATTCCACATTCAGGATGTATAAGGAAAGTATCTCACTCATTATTTTTGGAATTTTCTTCTTTGCTGAAGCAGTTCGATGGACTAACCTGCACACGTTTGTCCACTTTTGCCATCAAAAGGGTTCAATCACAAAAGTCTACTTTGGACATTTTGTTAAATTCCAAGAAAACCATAACTTTCAATGCTTCTACTGAAGAAAAAGTTAATTGTCAATGCAAGGTTTGCAGAATTTCAATAGAGTCCTGAAGTAAAAGCTTCAAGGTGGAGGTTTCTCTGTGGAAGCATTTTTCAGCTGAAAGAGCAAAAAAAGGACAGCTTTATTTTAATGGACATGTAAACATGTGTAACAGTTTTGACCACATTTAGAAAAGGTCTTGCTGTTGTAGTGGAAACTATGCCCCTTTTTAAAACTAGACTTGTGTTTTATGGTTTGTTTTGTGCAGTCCCAAACCTTACACTTTTATTTCTGAAGATATAATTTTTGAGGGTATCAGCACAAATATTTGTGACATTAATTGATATTTCTTAAATTAAATTATTGGTTCTTCCTTATTGCATTGCAAGGCTTTATGAAGAATATTCAGGATTTTTAAAAGTTGTTCTTTATTCCAAAGCATGATATTGTTGTGAGCTGGATGATCTTAACCTGTTCTGTTGCCAGATTTTAACAAAACAGAGAGAACAAAAGCTGTAAAAGACAAAACAGACCTGACATGGCCGACATGAACGCACCGACGAAAGTTTTTGTATCATCTCTCCAACAGAATGTTCCTTTATTTCTTTATTTTCTATTAAACAAATGAAAAAAATAAAGAAAAACATACAATTTTACAAAATACCCACTTTATATACCCACTAGCATTAGGAAACATAAAAAAATACATCATTTCTGGAATTGGTCATTTTCTTTTTTTAATCAAGTAGTGGAAAAAAAACGACATCATCAAATTCTGAAGAAAAAAATATGGAGACATGACAAAAATACTGCACCAATAGTACCTTATAGTGCTTTTTTATTAAAGCTAGAGTCTGTGACATGGACCTAACTTATGACAAACAGTCTGGCTCCAACTGTCTCTTATTGTCAGATCAACTTTGCAGATTGGAGTCTTGTCATCGACCATTTCTCCCATTTCCACCAGAGATTTTCAACTGGATTGAGATCCAGGTACTTTTCAGGCCATGTTGGTTAACAATATTTTTCTTAAAGGGAAGTCATCAAGTTTTTTGTCTTATAACAAGATGCTTTAAAGGGATTGTGACATGATTTTTTTACTATTCATAAAATTGCTCAAAATATATATATTTTATCATTTAAATATGTTTGTTTTTGCAAACAAAATGATAAATCACTTTAATTTTGCTTTAAAAGTAATTTTGAACTTCAAGCCGTGTTTAATCATGGGAAATCCCATTACACGCGAACGCACCATATGTGATGTCACACTGGGCAGAGCTCTGGGCTTGTCACAGTGCGCAGGTATGAGCAGCTCGACATGAAGGAAGTCTGAAACAGCATCGGACCTAAATTAGATCCTGTTGTTTCTTGTTCCATCACCCAAACAATTTTCTGCTTCCCAAAATGAAGACAAATAGCTCAAATCTTCACATAGATTGCTAAATTCGTCCAGTTTTCAATTGTCCGCTATTAAAGACACCACAGCCCTCTGCCCAGTGTGACATCACATATGGTGCGTTCGAGTGTAATCGGATTTCCCATGATTAAACACGGCTTGAAGTTCAAAATCACTTTTAAAGCAAAATTAAAGTGATTTATCATTTTGTTTGCAAAAACAAACATATTTAAATGATAAAATATATATATTTTGAGTAATTTTGTGAATAGTAAAACAATCATGTCACAATCCCTTTAACATATTGAAAAAGAAAGTCATCCTCAATTAACATATTTTGAATTAATGAAAACCTACCCAGAGCCCATGCCTGCTTTGCTTTTGCCCACTGTAAAAAAAAAGAAAAGTTTTTGGTTTTGGTGTTAATGATGGCTTTTGTTTGACTTTTCTGTTTGCACAGCCACTATTTTTAGGTGATTTCTTACAAAAAGACATACCTTAAATGAAATGACGTATTTAAATCGCATTATGTTTTTTCCTAGATGTGTAATGTGTCCTTAAAGGTGCTATGTGTAACTTTCTGTTGTGCGCAGGACTTAGAAATATTTTCAGCAGGGAAAAGCATTCTGCTCCCTCCCCCTCAGAGCCATATATGACTCAGCTCCACCTCGCTCGCGCCTGCAGCCTGGAATGCTCCGCCTCCTCTACATGTCCCGTCTCAGCGCTGCGAAGTTCTGTGATTATATGTTAATAAAACGTTCTAAAAAATAAAATAAAACCATGAAGCACTGGTCCAGCAACACAAAAACACCCTGAAATCAGCAGAGCTTCACGCAGCCACGTTGGACATGAGTTTTTTTTCGCTCGTGACAAATCCATTTCCTCATTCCTGTCAGTGAAGGATGAAGCGATCACTTGACTTTTGGCAAAAAAACAAAAGAAAAGTCCAGCTCTGGGATGAAGAAGGGATATTTAATACATTTGTGTCACATACAAAACAGTCCTGCATCGCTTTGCAATTCTTTGAATGAGAACGAGCCGCGGCCGCTGCGGGCTGGGACAGGGGGGGCGTGGGTTAGGAGCGTGAGAACACTGAGAAGTGAGAAGCTCTGTTTTTATTGGCTGGTTAAGGCCGGGTCACTCTGTGTTTTTAGTGTTTTTATAAATGCTGATAGAGAAGCAAGGGGACTATAGTTTTTTTCAGAGATTACTTTGTCTAACATCAGTCTGTCAGTAGATAGTGACAGAGTGAAGAAATATGTTAAAAATATATTGTTAGAAAAGTTACAGACTGCAATACAAAGTTACATAGTGCAGCTTTAAATAAAAAATTTGTAAGCTAAATTTGTGATGGGATGCTGACCATCATGTGTGTTTGTTCCCCTCTGAAAACAGCCAAATTGGCTGAAAATTGGTCAAACATCAAACTTACTGGTCTAACAGACTGTTAGCAAAAGCTGCATGTGTTTGAATGCCACTCTCTGTCTTTATGGTGTCCCATCACCCTCCTTGATCCCTGACATTGATTTTAAACAGCTGTCTAACTCGATCTTTCTCTTTTCTTTAGGGTTTAGCAGCAGATCCATTCTTGTATTTCCACCTAAATGTATTTGGTGATACACTTAGCTTGTCTAAGCTTAGCTTGTCCCTCCTATACATTTACTGAAACAAACACCAATCATGTGTCAGTCTTATGTCTTGAGCTTGTACGTGGTTTTCAGCAGACTCACCTGAGTGCTTTGTTTATACTGATTGTGGACCCACATTTAACAATTGCATTCGGTGTAACTAGAAAACTACTGGAGTATATAGTTCTGGATATCTGCTTTAATCTTTGATTTTATCCTTTTCAACGAATACCTTTAAAATACAACATGATTTTCAGCCAACTATATTAGTTGGATTAAGATGTGTTTGATCACTGACAATTGCACTAAACAGTTTAACAAAAACTTAATTCCTATGAAAGTGGAGTTCTGGTATGCAGTAAGTCTTTAATTAGCTCATCATTCCTTAAAATAGAATTGGGGACAGGGCTGCCCCATCTGGGAAAATTATGCCAAGTTTTTGCTAAAGACGCCACCTGGTAGATGATAAAGGAGCTGTTTAAACTATTTTGAGCCACTCCGTGCACCGGCTGCATTATTATTCAGCACCTGTAATGTATGCAGACATTTGAAATTAGTGACACTGTGCAGGCATTTCAATCGGACTCAGGATAGGAAAAAAAATAAAAATGCAGGACCACAGCTCGAAAAGCAAACATTGCAGCTCAAAGCAACATTTGGGGATAAAAAACTAACAATGACATGTACATCTGCACTCAACATTTGGATAGAAAATACAAATAAAAGGGGAATAAATTCACTCCTCCCATGACATCCCATCAAGGTCAATTTATGGTGCTGTATCATTTTGCCTCGAGAGTGCTGCACGCCTCATCTGGCAAACGCACATTTTAACAAAGGGGAGTCAGTCAGTCAGTGAGACATGTTTAGTCCCTACGGCTCACCCCCCTCAAACAAGACTGAGCAGCTCTGCAGTAACTACGTCACCGTGGAGCTGCAGACAAACTGCCCAAAATCATTCTCCGGTTGACTCCTGCTTAGCTCCTTTCACACAGAGCCAACTTTGAACGAACACAACCACACATACAAAGGAGCACAGACCCATGTGGTTATAATGCACATGAGCATCCATCCACCCACCCACACACACACACACACACACTCACACACTCACTAATACGACTTACACTCGCAGCATGCCAAAGCAGAGGTCACAGTCACTCAATGCATGCCACACACACACACACACACACTCACACACTCACTAATACGACTTACACTCGCAGCATGCCAAAGCAGAGGTCACAGTCACTCGTGGTGAATGCATGCCAAACAGGCTGCAGCACATGAAGAGATGAGGGGAATCCAAACACATGCTCCGTCTCTGCTCTTTTCCACGCTCTCAGCAACTCTCTGGTCTCCCCAATCCCTCCCCAGGGCTGTTTGTCTGAGTGCTTCAGCCCTAAGCGACGCTGCTTTTCCACCATTAGCCTTATTAATCAACGTTTTAATCGGCACAGAGTTAATGTAGGCACACTTTTTTAAGCTTATGCCAATCACGCAGGGGTTAGCGTTCAGCAGGTTAGCAGGCAATAGGTCGCTTGTTCTCAATTACTGACCAATACAAGATAATCACACTTAGTGACATTTCAGAGAGAAGCCTGGACGTTAGCTCACTCACACACAGTCATGGTTCCTTGACCTAAAAGGAGATTAGATTGACTTGTCATGAGCGCCCCGAGGCTTAATGTAACATTACCCTGAACCCAGCTATGAAGCTTCGACTCAAAGGAGCATTTATGTTATGGAGAGCTGTTTTTAAAAAAAAATCCTCACAGGCGTAAGACATATTTATAAAATGGTGGTGCGTGAATCCATTTAGATCCACACACAATGCATAATTACGGTTCAAACGCACATGCACAATCACATGAATTAAAGAAGTGGAGCAGGTTAAATGAAGCAAGGGAGACGAGGAGGGACGAGTTAAATGAAGGAGAGAAAAGGGGCTTTCCCCTCCACCTCATGCTAATCTATTTTGACTGTATCCACGGTCAAGTCTGTCCATAGCCAGATGGTCAACAACACCCCCCTCCCCCCACACACCAATATTTGCAGGATGGTGTCCAGAGGCTTTAAAGGTCCACTGACATCATCTTACAAATTTGCATGAAATGATAGAAGATATATATATATTATCATTCAACTATGTTTGTTTTTGCATACAAAATGATAAATTAATGAAAATTCCTTTCAAAGTGAGATTAAAATTAAAAACCGCTTTTATCTCTGAAAAATCCGACTACAAGCGAATGCAACATTTGTGACGTAGGGAGCAGGACCGTCAGTCTTCGTCTGCCATTAACGCATATTCATTCTCATCCAGATCGCCTTTTTTTTGTATAACTTGAAAAATGCCGGTTATGTTGCATTTGGGTGTTCTAATATCATCAGTGAACAAGTGAGCCTTTTCACTTTCCCAAAAGATGTAAGACCTTCGTCAAAAATGGAATAAATAAAGCTGCCTCCCCTCGGACTGAGCTCCCTGTTTCCTGAACAGGTAAGAGTCAAATACATACGGGTGCAGACCTAAATTAGAACCTGCTGTTTCTGCTCATCTAACTTCCTGCTTCCAAACTAAAGACAAATAGCTCAAATCTTAACTTAGATTGATAATTTTGTTGTTTTATTTCTTTTTCGCCATGAATATTTATATGGGGCGTTCTAAAGACTTCTCGCAACGTCACAAATGTTGCGTTCACTTGTAGTCGGATTTTTCAGAGAGAAAAACGGTTTTTAATTTTAATCTCACTTTGAAAGGAATTTTCATTAATTTATCATTTTGTTTGCAAAAACGAACATAGTTGAATGATAAAATATATATATCTTCTATCATTTCATGCAAATTTGTAAGATGATGTCAGTGGACCTTTAATTCTCACAGGAAAGCACTCTGATTTGCTAAATCTCAACACATCATTTCATCCTTCAACAGTGAATTTGGTGAAAAAAAAAAAAATCAAAGTTTAAAAGAGAAAGTTTTCTTAGAGAGGAGAATGAAAAATATCAAAATGTATGTGAATGGAAGCAGAGAAAGGCCTGGCTGGAGACGGCGCAGAGGGAAAAAAAATGGGACAGAAAAAGACTTCTTATTTTATGCCTCCCCTTGTGTTGTTGCAGCGTGTGACTGTTTCGACCCGCTGGCGAAAGGGTTCGTGTTCAATCACACTTCCCTCCGAGACGGAAATTAGAGTGCTCTCTTCGGAGCTCCGTGGCACACGCACACAAGAGCACGCTTCCCACACACGCGCAACCGCTCGCACTCGCACTCATTACACACAGAAGAAACACACATTTCTGCAGATGGACCTGCATGAATCGGCACACATTGCATCTGTTTTTCCTTGAATAACCAGAGAGCGCTGCCCGCTTACAGTAACTGGCTGGATGGACGCTTCGGGGCAAGTTTGACACGAATCCTGTCTGATGCCTGTTTTTGCACTCGGATAATTCAATTAGGTGGATGGCCCCTTGCACTGCTGCACACACCGAGCTAAAGTTGTGCCAAAACCCCAGGCCGCTCGGTTATACCAAGAGGAGGGATACATTACATTATGTTACCTGCGTGCGCTGACAAGAAGAGACAAGGCGTGACCTGTGGAGCATTTTAGCCATCTCAATGGCAACATGACCAGGCCGACTCCACGGGAAGGCTGCCCACACACAGAACTATGTGGAATGTGTCCAAAAGAAAGAGGGACTGAAAGGCTAAACCAGTCTGTGTGCAACCAGGATCCCCCAGCGCCAACGCTTCATTTTTATTTGGTTTAACAAAATACTGCATTAAAAGGCTTATGCAAAGAATATATACAAAGTAAAAAAGTTGAAATGCCTCACTGCTATAAATATCACATCACACATCATAAAAGAGAAAGGTCAATCTGCAGACTGCTGGAGCAGGATCTAATTAGACGTTGGCTTAATTTGAACTCATCCAAATCACACTGAAGCTCAGTGAAAACATGTTGCCACAGAGACAGCAAACTGTATAAGAATCAAATTGTTTTATTGGAATTGACTTCTTTTCAGCCACATGGAATACAGCTACCACTTTTACAGATATTAAATTAGTGTCTAACTTATAGAAAGATGCAATCAAGATTTTTTTCAGTCTAGACAGTAGAGAGGATACATTGATCAATGCAAACATATTTATTTAATCCATTTTTCACTTGGAGTCAAATTAAAGAAGCAACCAACGTTTTATATAACAAAGTAAACCTATAACATACAACTTTGTTCTCCAAGCACAAAGCTCCAGTCGTTGTGTTCATTAATAATACATTTAACAATGAAAGGCATGCAGTTATGTACATAATTGCCCGTGTTTGTTGTGTTAGCAAAATATCTTGAAACTGAATATCAGATTGGAAATATCGGAAATCAGTTCTTCTCATCTTGAACATTTCATTGCATTGTTGATCTTTTGTTAACCTGCATATGACAAATAAACAACGTTACATCTCATGAACCGGGAGACATATTTTAAAGAACCCAATTCAACATGGATGCTAATCGACCAACATCAAATAACTAAAATCGCTGCAACCCAGGTAATTTTTCAGATATTTAGCTACAGAAGGTGGTCCACCCAGACTTACGAATTGAACAAAGAATACATGAATCTAAGATGCAAACAAAAAACCTAAAGATCACCATGTTGGAGCTGGACAGCTCTTCTGTAGAGATGGAGGTCCATCAGACCACTTTAGGCTGTGAGTTGGTTTTAATGGTGTGGCCAGAAAAATAACATAACTTAAAAAGAAAAAAAAAGTTTGTCATTTTGGTGGCATGTTGGCTCAGATGGTAAAGCTGCTGCCTCTCAGCGCTAAGGTCACTGGTTCAAATCTCAGACAGGGACCTTTCTGGGTGAAGTTTGCATGTTCTTTTCTCTGGGCACTCCAGTTTCCTCCCACAAACTAAAAACATGAATGTTAGGCTGATTGGTAACTCTAAATTGTCCCTAGGTGTAAGTGAGGGAGTGAATGGTTGTTTGTCTTGTTTGTCTCTATGTGTCTCTGGGATGGACTAGAGGCCTGTCCAGGGTGTCCCCCGCCTCCTTCACAGTGACTGCTGTATATGGGCACCAGTGACACCCGCAACCTGCAAAGTAAGAAGAGGGTAAAGATAATGGATGGCTGGATGGATGTATGGATGGATGAATGGATGGACGGGTTTGACATTTGCCAAAAGCCACAGTGGAAACTCCTCAGACATGAGGTAGGAGGAGCTGTGATCATGTGACTAAAAGCTTTTAAAGCAGCTTTTAATCGGTCGAATAATTATCTGTGTCAACGACGGACTGTTCTATAATCATCTTTGTGTAACGCTGAATCACAAAGGATTTGATGTTCTTGCCTTTATTTATAGGGACTAACGGGACAAAAAAAATCATGTGCAGAAATAAGATGTCACAATATTGTTACAATGCTGTTATTGCTAGTATCACTCAGCCCTCTGTGAATAGCAAACAACCATCAGTGTGCTAACGATCCATCATTAGGCTGATGGTCAGTGGTGGGCATATGAACGCTGGAGAGCTAATCCACTTACAGTGGACCTAAACTTTTTGTCAGCGTTTTTGTGGTTTGACTAACTTTTATAATTCATTGTGCTATTTTTATTTAAAATGCAGTACCGCTAATAACTAATTATCTATCAGTAAAAACCAATAAACTTATTTACAAGCTCTTATGCTGGCTCCGTAGCTGCTTGTTTTACCTTTTTCCCCACCGTAAAGAGCAGAGAGGAGGGAGGGTTGGAGGGGGAGGGAGCAGAGCGGAGAACAGACTCGGATCTACCATGTAGGTAAATGATGCCGTTGCCTGGGGATCCCAATCAGCATGGGGCCCCGGCCCCGCCGCGCCCCGGCCAGTCACCTACATCCCTAACATTGATCCTGCTTGTTAATGTACATTTAACATAAAAATAATTATAGTTACGATGAAAACGATCATTAAATACGCAATAAAAAAACCGGTCGATTTCTTTATCCCCCTACTAAAAATGGACTATTCCATCTTGACATCTTCCGGGTCAGAGGTGAACTCAGGGGCTAATTCTGTGGCTAGCTGTTTGTGCTGGGTACTTGGATAAATCCGCAGAGAACCCCGCTGTTTCAAGCCAAATTAACGCGGCCGGAGGATTTTATTGTGTGTTTTGTGTCGACCATTCGACGGTGAGTCGTTAGTTTTATGTATTTTAGTTACTTTTCATTAAATCTGTTGACTACCTATAGAATCTTGACATCTTCCGGGTCAGAGGTGAACTGGACGCTGAACTCTGTCCAGCTGGTTGGTTGTGCTGGGTTACTAATGGATAAATCCGCAGAGAACCCCACTGTTTCAAGCCAAATTAATGCGGCCGGAGGATTTAATTGTGTGTTTTGTGTCGACCATTGATCATGTGAGCAGCTGGTTTCGGCTGTCATCAGCCAACTGGTTGTGTAACACTGTGAGAGGGTGCTATTTATAAGACTGAGCTGAATACAGCCGCTCAGACTGAGGAAGTCTTTTGGATGAAAGACGAAACGTTTCTACAAATTATTATTTTTTGAATGTCCAGAGGACCCGACTTAGCTTTTTTAGATGTCACAATATTGTTCTTTAAATAAGTTTTTTTCTCATCTTAAAGCTGATTGATGCAACAGCAGCATCAGCAAAAACATCCAGTAGACACAAATGAAAGTCTGCATGCTGTCCATTTAAACAGACAATACTGCATCACTCACACACCCAACAAAAGTGCACAGACGCACAAGCAGACATACAGTATGACATATGTTCAGCCCTCCTTAGAGAAACACAGAAAGCTCACTCACCCATAACAACCCCCTCCCCCCACCCCATCTCCAACACAAACTCATTGCGTTCTTCCCATTTCTTCTCCTCCACTGCTCGGCTAATGTCGTTCTTGACATGACACCCATGTCTTTTTTTTTTTACGCATCAAACATGGAAGACCCTGCATTTTTCAACAAGATAATGCCAGACCACATTCTGCAGCAATCACAACATCATGGCTACGTAGGAGAAGGATCCGGTACTGAAATGTCCAGCCTGCAGTCCAGATCTTTCACCTATAGAGAACATTTGGTGCATCATAAAGAGGAAGGTGACAAAGAAGGCCCAAGACGATTGAACAGTTAGAGGCCTGTATTAGACATGAATGTAGAGCATTCCTATTTCTAAACTTGAGAAACTGGTCTCCTCTGTCCCCAGACGTCTGTTGAGTGTTGTAAGAAGAAGGGGGGATGCCACACAGTGGTAAAAATGGACTTGTCCCAACTTTTTTGGGATTTGTTGACGCCATGAAATTTTGAAACACCACATTTTTCTCTTAAAATGATACATTCTCTCAGTTTAAACTTTTGATCTGTGATTTGTGTTCTATTCTGAATAAAACATTGACATTAACCATCTCCACATCATTGCATTCAGTTTTTATTCACAATTTGTTTAGTTTCCCGACTTTTTTGGAATCGGTTTGTATTTTATTTATTTGAGGTCTTTGTCTCAGGTTAGGTGGTCTTGAACACAACACTACGGTACTTACTGCCCTCTGTGTAGACCTGTCCAAAGCGGTAGTAACACATCTTGTACATCAGGCAGTTGAGCAGGACGGGGGAGCCCTCACGATCTACCCTAAACTCTCCGGTGGGAGTGTAGTAGTCGTGCTCCTTGATGTGTTTGCCCGTGTCGGTGCTTCCTCCAATGCGGACCATCCACAGGAACTTATTGATGTCTGTCATGAACAGAGACAATAGTTCACACACACAACTTTATACTGATGTGTATGTGCTGATGCTCCTTGGGGATGGGACATACCGTCTGAGGAATAGCCCGTCAGTCCTCCAAATATGACCAAAACATAACTGACATCTAGTTCCCTCATAATCTCATAGGCCTTCTCTTCTGTAGACGCCATGGCCTGCAGGGTAAGCAGAGCTCAGTCAAGACTGCAGCACCTTTAAACACAGTTAGCTCGAAGCTTATTACAGATTTCACCTGTCCAACTCTGGAGATGTGAGTGTTGTTCCATGTGTTGTTGTCCACTAAAATCGTCCGATTAGCCATTGCAGTTATCTGATAGCCATAATCCCACCACGACATGACTTTAGCATCCTGTGAACACAGTTGTAAATGTATTAATCGGACAGGAGACGGCAGTCCAACAGCTGCGATGACCTGTATCTGACGACTGACCTCGGGAGTGTTGTGGCGGAGCCAGTAGTAGGCCTCTCTGAAGTCATCAAAGATGATGCGGCTGCCGTCACCTCCACGGGCTGACAGGACGATGGAGGGAGAGGAGTAGGCTTCACTGGTCACCCAGGTAGAGTGGAAGGTGTACGTGATGAGGAAGAAGGCCATAACCAAGATCATCCCACTGGCAACCTGGTGAGTACATCACACATGAATATTGTCCGTCCACAAGCAAACTGTTAGAGCTGTAGCTCCTTTAAGTACATTTAGATATCAGACCCATCCGCCTGGGAGGGACAGTTTGTGACCAGCATTCTCAAGGGCTCTTTCAAAGTTTCCCAAAACATTTGTGGATGTGTTCAATCTCCTCATGTGAGTATAAGAATTGTTGTTGCTTCAATTTTGAACATGTCCCATGCCGGGGGGGGGGGGTGGTCACAGACGCATGGTTTCTCTTAAAAGGATCACAGTTGTTGCGTCAAGCCCTTTTCAATTCAGTTTCTGTGATTCTAGAGCAGGCGGTGGCGCAGGTGATAGAGCTGCCGCCTCACCATCGCTCGATCCATAGGACAGACGGATGAATCCTAGAGCACCAGAGCTGTATTTTGACACCTGCCTGGGAGCTTTACTGTGGCAGAAACATCAGATGCTACAGCAGCAAACGTCCAGGTCTAAAAACTATTTTAACATATTCAGATTGATTAGAAACTGTTTTAAAACCTGCCTGTGGTCATCTCAACAGTGCAGTAAAGTAGATTACATCATAAACATGGAGACTGCTGCCAAGGTGCATGTGATTTGGGCAACAAAACTACATGCACAGCCACAAGAACACATTTGTACAAGTTGTTATAACAGTAGATTAAATCTGTGTGATGTTTAAAGGCACAAAGAGAGAAAACCCCATTCAAAACTTACAGTAAAACCTGAACCTCCAACAAAGTGCCTCAGATCTCCAGAGAGAAAATACTTTCTAGAACATTCGGTGCAGCTCTAAACTTGGTATGAAACGTAGTTCCTCACTTATCGTGCGAGATGCGTTACAGAAACCCCTGCGATAGGTGAAAATCCACTAAGTAGGAACATTATAATTTAGTATTTATATTTTAAGGCTTTATAAACTCTTGTCACACTCTTGCAATGTTCTTAACGATGTTCTAAACCCTAGAAGTGCTCTAAAAGAGCACAGCGAAAGAGAACACAGACTGATGCTACGGTTGCTGAGCCAACCCTGGGGGTGGTCTGGCTATCAGGGGAACCAGGACATTTCCCGGTGGCCTGGCCCGCTCAGTGATCGCCGATGGGTTGGACCAAAGACACAGCTCGGGTTTCGTTTGATTATTTTACATAAACAATCCATGCCGCTCACTCAGGTATCTGCCTCACTGAAGCTCCCTGCACAGACAGACAGACCCCACCCCCTCTCTTCTGAGGCTGTCGGTCACAGCAGAGCAGAGACACACATCAGGTTGTGTTGTGTGTCTCTGCTCTGCTGTGACAGACAGCCTCAGAAGAGAAAGGAGGGGGCCCCTCGGCAATCACAGAGTGGGCCAGGCCACCGGGAAATGTCCCGGTGCTCCCGATGACCAGTCCGCCCATCAGCACAATGCTCTGGTTGGTGACCTTCCATCAATCAGCCAATCCTGTGTCGTGTACAATCTTACTTTGAAAATCCATGAAAGAGTCTGTGACAGTTGAACCGTGAAGTATCGAGGGACTACTGTACCTCGTTTTTGATGGGGTAGGTGGAGTCCTGCTGCTTCTTGTTCTTCTTGTCCGGCCGGCTGACATCCAGGTTCTTCATGTACGTCGTTAGCACCTGAGACACGCCAATGCCCGACAGGATGCACATGACTGGAGCCAATACCAACATCAGACGCACCTGAGATCATTTATTTAGAAAACAAAGAAAAGTGCATGAATCCATGTATGGATTTATTCATTTTTTTTACATCTGCACCATCATCAGGGCTCCAAGTACTTTTAATGCGTACAATAAAGTACTTTTAATGCCTACAATAAAGTACTTTTAATGCCTACAATAAAGTACTTTTAATGCGTACAATAAAGTACTTTTAATGCCTACAATAAAGTACTTTTAATGCGTACAATAAAGTACTTTTAATGCGTACAATAAAGTACTTTTAATGCGTACAATAAAGTACTTTTAATGCGTACAATAAAGTACTTTTAATGCGTACAATAAAGTACTTTTAATGCGTACAATAAAGTACTTTTAATGCGTACAATAAAGTACTTTCAATGCGTACAATAAAGTACTTTTAATGCGTACAATAAAGTACTTTTAATGCGTACAATAAAGTACTTTTAATGCGTACAATAAAGTACTTTTAATGCGTACAATAAAGTACTTTTAATGCGTACAATAAAGTACTTTTAATGCGTACAATAAAGTACTTTTAATGCGTACAATAAAGTACTTTTAATGCGTACAATAAAGTACTTTCAATGCGTACAATAAAGTACTTTCAATGCGTACAATAAAGTACTTTCAATGCGTACAATAAAGTACTTTCAATGCGTACAATAAAGTACTTTTAATGCGTACAATAAAGTACTTTTAATGCGTACAATAAAGTACTTTTAATGCGTACAATAAAGTACTTTTAATGCGTACAATAAAGTACTTTTAATGCGTACAATAAAGTACTTTTAATGCGTACAATAAAGTACTTTTAATGCGTACAATAAAGTACTTTTAATGCGTACAATAAAGTACTTTTAATGCGTACAATAAAGTACTTTTAATGCGTACAATAAAG
>JBBPBX010089466.1:0-14295 GCA_038048925.1 Garcialebias charrua
TATCATGGAGCATCCTGCAGATGTTGGATGCTGTCTATCATGGAGCATCCTGCAGATGTTGGATGCTGTCTATCATGGAGCATCCTGCAGATGTTGGATGCTGTCTATCATGGAGCATCCTGCAGATGTTGGATGCTGTCTATCATGGAGCATCCTGCAGATGTTGGATGCTGTCTATCATGGAGCACCCTGCAGATGTTGGATGCTGTCTATCATGGAGCACCCTGCAGATGTTGGATGCTGTCTATCATGGAGCATCCTGCAGATGTTGGATGCTGTCTATCATGGAGCATCCTGCAGATGTTGGATGCTGTCTATCATGGAGCATCCTGCAGATGTTGGATGCTGTCTATCATGGAGCATCCTGCAGATGTTGGATGCTGTCTATCATGGAGCACCCTGCAGATGTTGGATGCTGTCTATCATGGAGCACCCTGCAGATGTTGGATGCTGTCTATCATGGAGCACCCTGCAGATGTTGGATGCTGTCTATCATGGAGCATCCTGCAGATGTTGGATGCTGTCTATCATGGAGCATCCTGCAGATGTTGGATGCTGTCTATCATGGAGCATCCTGCAGATGTTGGATGCTGTCTATCATGGAGCACCCTGCAGATGTTGGATGTTGTCTATCATGGAGCATCCTGCAGATGTTGGATGTTGTCTATCATGGAGCACCCTGCAGATGTTGGATGTTGTCTATCATGGAGCACCCTGCAGATGTTGGATGTTGTCTATCATGGAGCATCCTGCAGATGTTGGATGTTGTCTATCATGGAGCATCCTGCAGATGTTGGATGTTGTCTATCATGGTGCACTAAGATTCATAACTGGCTGTGATTATCGTACCCACCACTGCACCCTGTATTCACTGGTTAACTGGACATCATTAACCTCACGCAGACTCTTCCACTGGTACATTTTCATCTTTAAATCACTTCTTGGTCTGCTGCCCTCATACATCTCCTCCTACATGTCTTTGCGTGAGTGCAGCTACAGCGTGCGCTCTCAGGACATGATTACCTGCAGTGTTCCGTCAGTGAGGACTGAACTTGGAAAAAGGGCCTTCTCCTACTCTGCTCCTGCTTCATGGAATATCTTACAAAAAGATCTGAAGCTCTCGACCTTGACTTCTCTAAATGGTTTTCAGAATCTGTTGGAATCCTGGCAAGAACCAATGCAGACATGTTCCTGTTTTTAGTTTTCTACATTTGCTTATAATCTGTTTGTTTTGCTACTTTGACATCTATTTTTTTACTTGTTAAAAAAAACAATTTGTATGCCTCTCTTATGATTGTCTATTGTTGTTGCTGTTGTCATCATTCTTTAGTTTGTAGACAGGTCTCTCTTGTAAATGAGTCCTCGAGACTCAATGAGATTAACCTGACTAAATAAAGGTTGAATGAAAATTTAGCACAAAGTGAAGGCCCTAACATATTCTGGAAATTTAAAATGGTGTACCAGTGGCACACGTAGAGCTGTTGCCTCTCAGTGAGCAGGTCGCTCCGGCCCAGGACCTTTCTGGGAGGAGTGTGCATGTTCTCTCTGTGCATGTGTGTGTTTTCTCCAGGTCCAGTTTCCTCCACAGACCAAAAACTTGCATGTTAGACTGATGGTAACTCTAAATGAGTGAGAGAGTGAATGGTTGTTTGTCTCATTTGTCTCTATGGGTCCCTGTGATGGACTGGAGACCTGTCCAGGCCAGGGTGTCCCCCTCCTCTCACACAGTGACTGCTGGATATGGACACCAGTGACCCCCCCGTGACCCGAAAAGGAAGAAGCGGGTAAAGAGAATAGATGGATTAAGTGTACCTGTAAAGCATTCACTATTTTCTTTTTATATTTTAATATAAATACAACACCACTTCATTTTAAAACTGCTAATATTTAAGTTAAATTTTTTAGGTTAAACATTAGAGTTGTTTATGATTGTTGGGACTTTTATGCATGGAGTTTGCATGTTCTGCCCGTGCATGTGTGGCTTTTCTCCGGGTTCTCCCCGCAGATCAAAACTACATTCATGTTAGATTGTCACTATAGATTCAAAATGTTTTTTCTGTCCCTGAAGAAAATTAATGAATGAATACATAATTTTAGAATTTGGCATCGTTTTTAGTTTTTACACCATTTGTCTTGAAATGTCAACTGAAACTGAGTCAAGCCAAAAGATTAAAATAGATTTTTAACATATTCCAGCTGAATATTCTCTGTATCTTTCTTAACACATGAGGAAAATGAAGTAATTTAACACATTTAGTGAGCATCCCTAGCAGAGGGACGTGGTATAAATAAACTGTTTTTATGAGTGTATGCTCTTTGTAATGAAGAGACGTGTTAGTGGTGTGAAAGTGTGGCTCTGATGTGTTTTTGAATCGTTTGGGGACGACAGTGGAACTCTGTGGGACAAACTGAATGAGATCAATGTGGGGACACCTGTCACATGTGTCACCTCCAGATTAGTTCTGGTGCTTTATTGGGATACAGTATTTGGGTTGAAAGCAAAATTAAAAGAAAAAAAACCATCAAAAAGCATTAAAATTCTTTCAGTTTTTAAGTTTCTTTGAAAAGCATATTTCTGGATAGTTTATGTGAACACATTGTATATTTTTCAGTTCTTTGTCCCAATGCTTGGACTTCTTTTTACTGTTCAAAATTTTAGGGGGATTTTGGCATCTTGCTTGGAATATTGAAACATTATGGAGTGTATTAGATGTCATCCTTGTCCGGTTATTTTGATCATATGTTCCCCTGCGTAGAAGTATGTACAGTAATATGTAGTAGTAGAAGTATACACCAGCCAGCTCTCTTTTCAACTTTTGATCATGACTTTAGATTACAAACACCAGCGGACTTCTTGATTAAAATGACCAATGACAGTTTAGTAAATTTAAGATCCGTTTATTTTAGTAAAGATGTGTAGTTTGTGTAACTTTTTGATGTTTTGAAACTCTTCAAATAGCTGCAGATTGTTAAAAACTGCTTTATCAGCACGGATTGTTCTCTGTAGTCTTTACCTTCATCTGATAAACTCTTTTAGAACATCCATCCATCCATCATCCATCCTCTAAAATAAATTCACTAAGAATTTATGTATTGTGCATTTGCGTTGAAATTATGAGTCTCCATTAAAAAAAGCATAGTAAAGGGGTTCAGGTGTTTAAAACTAATGGTACAGTCCTTCGTAGCTTAAGTTTGGAGACTCCTTCAAAAGATTATACAACAAAATTTAGACACAAAATCAGCTTCTTATGATTTTTTAATCTTTAGATAATTTCTGGACACTAGATTTTATTTACCTCATGTACAATTTAAAATTAAAAGTTGGTCAGTCTGCTCATAATGTACACTTAGAACCAGTGACGTGCGGTGAGGTTCATGGCTGGTGAGGCACTGTGCATTTTTTTTTTTCATATGTATAATAAAAAACGGACAAAAAAATGTTCTCCACGTTTTGGCTTCTTTCTGACAAATCTTCTTCAGCGCTTTGGATACTTTGGATAGCATTATTTTCTTCTTTTATAATACACGAGTAGTTTATTCGCCATTTGATCGGCAGCAGTTAACGGGTTGTGTTTAAAATCTCATATCAGCAATCTTTACACATACAAACTGTAGCACACAAAAAACACATTTAATTTGGAGAAAAAATTATTTTAGTCTTACCTTTACTTATAAATTAAATTAAACTATAACTAAATCTACTTTTATTTTACAGAAAAGGGCTGTGAGAATTATTACAAGAAAGCCTTACTGTCATCCATCTAATATATTATTAAAACAACTCAAAGTACGGAAGTTTTATGATTTAGTGGACTATAATATTTTGTTAGTAATAGAACCCTCAAATGTTCCAATGTATTTTGTTAAGAGAGAAAGCTGCTACAGTCTAAAGGGAACTGAAATTTTTGCAGAACTAGTTTGAAGGGACGGTTTATTTACAGGGAGTTGAATTGTGGAATGGTTTTGGAAAGGATGTTAAAAATGTAAACTCTGTGTTTATGTTTAAAAAAATGATCAAAAACTAAATTGTTAACAAAATACTAAAACTTTTAGTTAAGTGTACAGTATAATGTTCTAGATATTTGTAGATTGTGAAAAGTTACTCTTTTTTGCTCTGTTACTTATAGATAATTATTGTTTGAACTTGTTTTGTTTATGAAAAAAGGGGCAGATAAAATAAGATTTCTTCGTATTCTTTCATATACTGTAATATGTGATATGTATTTTTTTTAGCGTAGCGCTGTCACTTCCTCTTGCAGCGCTCTGCTGCAGGAGGAGGGTCAAGCAGGATGGGCTCACTAGCCCCGCCTCCTCCTCCATGCGGCTTGCCTCGCACGGCACCTTTTATCACTGTTTTATGGTCGCTCAGCACAAGAAACACGTTACGTCACACACGAATAGACAAAACACTATACATTATATTCACCAGCTAAACTACAGAAATAAAGTTTATATAGCAAAAGTATGTGGACATTTTAATAGCGACATAAAAGGGGTAGGAATACGGCTCACTGCAGCTGCAGCACAGTCAGCCGAGTGATTGCGCAATCAGGTGAAACGGAGCTGCCGGTGCCTCTCTGTGCACGTCTTCTCAGTATTTGAATACTAAATAAGAAAAATCTGTGATTTTGAATAAAAAATAACTTAAAACTGGTTTTGTTTTTAGTAAAATAAGTTTATAATACAAATCAAAGGATAAATACAATTACATTTATTTTTTCAATTTACATTTTTTTCTTTCCATGATGACAGGGGAGGCGTGGCCTCACTTGCCTCCCCTGACCGCACGTCACTGCTTAGAACATATAAAACTCCAGAAAAGTTTAATGCAGTGCAACTAAAGCTAATACTTAAGGCAATTGAGTGCAGCGCTAATTCCCTCTTCAACGATGGGGAATAACATAGTTTATCCTTGTCTGGTATTCATTAAAGAACAATATTGACAAACCAATATGTGTTAAGCCCAGAGTTATCAAATTGACTGTTGACCTTTATGCAGCCTGGTTTGGTTTTCTCTCGGCTGTATCTCTCGCAGGCAGCAACGCACTCCCTTTGCGCCTCGTTCGAGTGTTCTTTCAGCCAAGCAGAAGTAAATCTTGGCCCTCCGAGTGTTGGTGCAGTCAGACGGGGTGTTCCGGATGTAAACGTTGCTTTAGTCAGGACTCCCTCTGATCTGCTTAATCTCCCCGGGCTGGATTACAGGTTGGGCTCTAATCCAGAGACTGCCAGGTGCTTTAGATGAAAGCTAATTTCACGTCACAGTTTAGAAACCAAACCTAACGCTGGCGACAACAGAACACTGAGAATTAGGACCGAGGACGACTGGGCACACGCTCTGTGAAATTTGATCGTCTTAGAAAGACTCGTGATGAAATCCTTCATGAAAAATTCCAGTGACATCGTTTATTTTAAAGTTACTCGGATCATGAAGCAGCAGAATATTCTGGCATTTAAAAAAGTGAATGAAGTGAGATTCCTGTTTCACAGAAAGAAAGAAAAAAAACTTCCAGTATTTGTTTGGTTTCCAAAATATTTCCCACATGCGAACTGTAAAATGCTGTCCTCCCAAACACAACTCGCACTTGGGGTGATTAGTCTGACAGGCGTTTAAAGCGGCTCAGAGCTGCTCCTCAATATCCCCCTGATCTGGTTTCAGGACTCCACAGAGACTGAAACCCAGCTACAAAGAAGCATCAGTAATTACTGCGCTACCAAAACCATATTTCATTTGGTGATTAGAGACTACAGCCGTTCAACAACTTAGACTAGAGACAGTCAGGAGGAATGATGAGCGTCACCGTTTGAACTGCCACACAAAAGGCATTTGGAGACTTTTTATTCATTTTTGATTACTGGAAGTAGTACAAGAAAAAATAACCATGACACGGATTTAGTTTTATCTGAAAATTTAAGTTGAATTGACTTGCTTTCTGTATGTTTGGCAGGAAATACCAGGTAAATCTCACAAACAGAAACAATTTGTGCAAATTAATGATGTAAAATTTGACTTATGTACCGTATTTTCCGGAATATAGGTTGCGGCTTTTTATCATTTTTGCATGCCCTGCGACCTATATTCAGGTGCGACCTATTTATGGCTTTTTATAAATTAAGCTGATTTGTAATCATTTATTAACAAAAATTAAACTGAGACACACTCTTACAATAATGTCAGCTAACAAATATATTTTTAGGTGTTTATCCTGCTAAAATTATTCATTTATTAAATAAAAGTTCAGCTCAGATACATATTTGCTATAATTTTTAGCAAACAAATAATTGTTTTTAAGTGTTAATCTTCTTTAAAGCCTTGCTGTGCGCTCCTGTGGCAGACATTTGCAGCAGAGCTAAACACGGTCCACATTTTGACGTAGGTGTGACCTATATTCCAGAAAATACGGTACTATTACTTGTGGAGTCCCCCAGGGCTCCATAAGTGGACCAAAGCTATTTATTCTATATGTCAATGAGTTGGTTGAGGTGTCAGGACTTTTCAAATGTATACTTTTTGCTGATGATACATTTTTTTGTTCGGGAAATGATATGGATCCGATTTTTGAGTTTGTGAAGACGGAATTAGTAAAAATACAAAATTGGTAGATTAACAAATTATCATTGAACTTAGATAAAACAAAGTAGCCTACATGATATTCAGTGGAAAAAGGTAAATTGTTGATTTTCCACTCATGATTGATGGTGTTGAGATTTGTCTTGTGAGTGAAATTAAGTTTTTGGGCGTTATTATTTACAATAAACTGACGTGGAAACCTCATATGAATTCAGTCAGGACAAAAATAGCTAAAGCAATTGCTGTAATATATAGAGTAAGGAATTTGTTAAATGATAAAGCTCTGTACGTACTTGTTATACAATACAGTACAATTATTGCCCCACACATAATCTACTGTATTGATGTTTGGGGTAAAGCTTGTAAATCATTCACGGAACCTGTTTTTGTACTACAGAAGAGAGCGGGAAGAATAATTACCAGAAAGCACTATTGTCACCCTTCAAACACATTATTTCACAAATTGAAATTGTTGAAGTTCCATGACTTGGTGGATTACAATATCCTGTCGATTATGTATAGAGCTCATAAAAATTAATTACCAGTGAATATACAAATGTTTTTTGTCAAACGTAAAAGTTGTTATAATCTTAAAGGAACAGAGATTGTTGTGAAACCAAGATATATAACTAGTTTAAGGGGTCGGTCAACCTCAATCAAAGGAATTGAACTTTGGAATAATTTGGAGACTGGTATTAAAAATGCTAAATCAATGACCATTTTTTAAAAATATGATCAAAACAAATTTCTTGCAAAAATATAAATGATAAGAATACAGTGTAATAGATGTCTTCTTTGAAATGCTCTTTCTTGGAACTATATGAGTTTTTGTTTTTTTCTGTCTGTAACTTTTTTTTTTGTCTTGTTTGAATTATCTTTGTAATAGGGGGCAGATAAAATAAGATTTTTTCTTCTTTCTGCATCCCCTTCATTTTACTTTTATACTGTACGGTCTCAAATATGAGATTGTTTTGTATTGTATTTAAAATGAATAAATTTAATAAAAAATAAATAAAAATACCAGGTAAATTCCTATATTATCTAATAAAAATCCAACAAACTGAACCATCAAAAATGGGCAATCTTTGCAATTTATGCCCAGAAATATTTACATTTATATACAAATATTTATAATAAATTTATGTATAAATGTATATACAAATATTTGTATACTTGATAATAAAGACAAAACACCGGTGGCTGACAGTCTGTAAGATATCAGACAAAAAGAGGTATTTGTTAATATTTAACTGTTTCAATGTGACTTCTTTTCATGATGTCACCACAAACGTCTTGCTCCGAGGACTTTGCAGCTTTCTTTTTACCCATGTCTGCAAATGTTTGTCCAATCTTTTTCTGGATGTGATTTTTTCTTTATTTTTTATATATATATTGCCCTGCGTGTCGTTTAAAGAGTGTTCAGGTCCAGAGATCACAGAGCCAGAGATCACGGATTGCTCTCATCAGGACATTCGTCATAGAGGCCTCTTCAAAACAACTGGAGGCCATCTTTTCAAACCACTGCTCTCTGAAGCCAAGTGCATGAAATGACTCCATGCTTCAGAAGAGGATCACAACTCCTGCAACGGTCTGCGCTGCGAGAGCGCGGCGCATGGTCTGACCTACACCGTGGCAAGGTCGTTCGGAGAACTTTCCAAGTGAGAGAAGACCTTATATTCAGCGCATCGATCGCCGGGTGAAAAGTACAAAATGTAAACGTGCTGCACCAGATAAATGTACTGTCACGTAGCTCGGCGGCGGTTTGGACATATCTGTCATGGGTGTCGGTGGTGGGGAGTGGGGGTGTTAGGACACGGGAAATCTTGGCTCCTTCATCTATGTGAATGTTAGAGGAGAGACAGAACGAACCATCCATCATCCATTCAGGGCACATTCGGCAGGTAATAGTCTGCTGTTGGATCGCGTCTTCAGACAAGACGCTCGTCATTCATCTCTGCGTTTGGCAAAAATGCCTCTTTAATCTTGATTAAGACATTTCACACATTGTGAGGCACAATTATAGCATTTAATGACTGGTTACAGGCTCGAGGAGACACGAGTGCCATTTTGAAGTGTTTTCTTGCTTCTGTTTGCTGATTGTTACGTTAAAAGTGGTAAGACTTGAGTACTGTATGTACAAATATTTAATGTGGACAGGTCAACTGAAGGTAACTGAACAAAAACTGCAGAATATTCAGAAATGTAAAACTTTAGCTGGAGGTTTGGAATAGATCCTGACTAGACAGAAAAAATCAACTAAACACACGAAGCAACAAGTAATATTGGTGTATGAATAATGTATTTTTGTTGTTATGCTTTTGATATTCAGCAATAACTCTGGATGAAATGTACATAATTTGAAACGTATTTACATCTAAGGGAGAATGGCGCTCCTTTAGTTAACACTATGTAGTCTGGTTTGTTTGTTGCAGTATGATATGAACCAATGTTTATTTCTTTTAAATGTTTTTTAAGTATTATTCTAAATGTGCCCTGTATCAGACAATGTGTACAAAAAAGTTTTGTTTTACTGCCTGGCTATGATAAACAGTGTCATTCTGGTGACTTTTTGTTTTTAAGTAAGCATGCCTAAACCCAAAGTTGATAGTTTCCAAAACAAAAATGTTTGATTAAATCCTTTGTGTAAACAATTTAAATAATGAATTACCTCAAATCTTCCCTATTTCCCACTAAACCCACAAAAACGTCACAATTACTCCTAAATCTTCCTGTGATTTTTGTGCACTAGTCATGCTAGATTTGTCAGAAGTGGTTAAATCTATTTACACAAAACTTGTTTACAAGTCAGTGATCTCCCCAGTCATTTCCTAACACATACAGTTACATTTGTCTTTAGAAACTGTTCAGTTATTGTTAAAATGTATCAGCTGCTAAAGCCTAAATTAGGTTATGGTTAAGAAATCAAAATGCAAAAATTCTAATTAAGTTAATACTGTTATAAAGTGAAGCAAGAAGAAGGAAGGATTTAGGTAGCCAAATTTTTTTTATTTGTTTGTTTTTAAAGGAAATTTATTTTGACTTTTTTTTCCATTACTTTTGACAGACAGAAATCACAACAATATTAATAAAATTTGCAACTTGGTCCTGGACTTCTTTACAAACAGACCGCAGTCTGTGAGGATCCACAACTTCTCCTTGTGTTTTGGTCCTTGTGTTTTGTCATTTATTAACAGCTGTCTATCTTCAGGTTTTGTGCCATCTGCTTTCAAACATGCTGTGGTCAGGCCTCTTCTCAAAAAACCAGGCCTAGATCCTACAGCTCTCTCTAATTTCAGACCAGTTTCCCATCTGTCATTTCTATCAAAGGTCCTAGAAAAGATTGTTTTTATTCAACTTCAATCTTTTCTAGAGCTCAACAACCTGTTTGAAAAATTTCAGTCAGGTTTTCGAGCTCGTCACAGTACTGAATCTGCACTGCTCAAAGTGCAGAATGACATTCTTCTGTCTCTGGATGCAAAAAACCCTGCTCTGCTGGTGATGTTAGACCTCTCAGCAGCTTTTGACACCGTCGACCATCAGGTACTAATCAACCGTTTGTCTCAGCAGGTTGGCCTCCAGGGAGCTGTGCTTGAGTGGTTCAAATCTTACCTGTCTGGGAGAACTTTTTCTGTCATGATAGGTGATCTGTCCTCCTCTTCATCAACCCCTCTGACCTCTGGCGTACCACAGGGATCTATTCTAGGGCCAGTCCTCTTCTCTCTTTACATGCTGCCATTAGGATCAATCATTACACGTCATAACCTGTCTTTTCACATGTATGCAGACGATTTACAAATCTATCTGCCAGTCACTCCCAACCCCTCACTCAGTTCAAACACTCTTGTCAACTGCTTAAATGACATTAAGCACTGGCTCTCTCAAAACTTCCTCCACCTAAACACAGATAAAACTGAATGCATTTTGTTTGGTGCACCTGATGACACCAGCAACATCCTTCCCTGTCCCAGTGTTGGTTTTCCCCTCCCCCACTTCAACTCGGTGGTCAGAAATCTTGGAGTGCAGTTTGACTCCAATTTAAAGTTTGATAAACAGATCAGTTCTGTTGTCAAGACCAGCTTTTTCCAACTCCGTCTGCTCTCCAAAGTCAAGTCATTTCTCAGCCGTGGTGATCTGGAGAAGGCCATCCATGCCTTTGTGACCTCCAGACTTGATTATTGTAATGCTTTGTATGTTGGTATTAATCAATCCTCCATCTCCCGTTTACAGCTTGTACAGAACTCTGCCGCGCGCTTTTTGACCAACACACGAAAATATGAACACATCACTCCTGTCCTGTCCTCTCTACACTGGCTCCCGGTTCAGTTCAGGATACAGTTCAAGCTGCTCCTGTTTGTTTTCAAAGCTCTGAATGGACTTGCACCTCTCTACATCTCAGAACTTTTGAAAGTCCATCAGCCCGGCAGAGCTTTACGATCTGCCAGTCAACACCTGCTGGAGGTGCCTCGCTCAAGGTACAAACAATGGGGAGACCGGTCATTTTCTGTTGCCGGCCCAAAAGCCTGGAACAGTCTCCCCCTTGAGCTGCGTGCCACCTCTGATCTGACTCTGTTCAAAACCAGACTGAAGACCCACTTGTTCAAAAAAGCTTTCAGTGTGTAACTTTTATTACTTTTGGTATTTTAGTATGTAGCATTTTTATTTCCATTGCCTTCTTTTATTGCTGTTGTTTCTTATTCTATTTTCATTGATTTATTGTTCCAGTTTATTCATCTTTTATCCTGTTAAGCACCTTGGTCAATGCAAGGCATTGTAGGAAGGTGCTATACAAATAAAGTTTATTATTATTATTATTATTCTCCTCCTCCACCATAATCTTCAGCTCTGGCTCCCCTCAGGGCTGTGTGCTGAGCCCTCTCCTGTTCACTCTGCTCACATATGATTGTGCAGCTACTCATTCAGGCTGCCATATTGTAAAGTTTGCAGATGATACAGCGGTGGTGGGATACATCCCAAACAATGAGTCCAGCTACAGGCAGGAGGTGGAACACCTGGAGAGCAAAGAGAATAACCTTCACATGAATGTGAAGAAGACAAAGGAGATGATTGTGGACTTCAGAAGGAACAAACACACACACCCCACTGAACATAAGAGGATCTGCGGTGGAAGTGGTCTCCAGCTACAAGTACTTGGGTGTACACATGAACAACAACCTCAGCTGGACCAACAACACCACCAGCCTGATCAAGAAAGGTCATCAGAGACTCTACTTCCTCAGACGGCTGAGACGAGCTGGTCTGAGAAGCTCAGTCCTCACCTCCTTCTACAGGTGTGCAGTGGAGAGCATCCTGTGCTCCAGCATCAACGTGTGGCATGGAGGCTGCACAGCTGCAGAAAGAAAAGCTCTGCAGAGAGTGGTGAAGGCTGCACAGAAGTCTGTTGGAGTCAGTCTCCCCACCATCACAGACATCTACACCTCCAGATGCAGGAAGAGAGCCACCTGCATCATGAAGGACCCCACTCACCCAGCACACACACTTTTTGCCCCACTCCCCTCAGGAAGGAGGTTGAGGAGCATTAAGTGTAGAACCACTAGACTGAGGAACAGCTTCTACCCTGAGGCTGTTAGACTCATGAATATCTAACCAGAATAATCACTGTGAAATATCACATCATGTTGCTGCTGATCTGTTTCATGTTGCTGCTGATCTGTTTCATGTTGCTGCTGATCTGTTTCATGTTGCTGCTGATCTGTTTCATGTTGCTGTGTTCATTCGTGCTCATCTGCTCATACAGACTCATGTTCGTGCTGCTGTTTGGAGTATGTTTTTAAGTGCTTGGTGTATTTTTAGTTGATGTTTTTCTTAGTTCATATCTTAGATGTTATTACTGTTTTTATTTTACATTTTACTGTTGGATATAACTGGGCCCGGGTTAACAACGTCCGCCACCGGTGCTGTTGACAAACAGGGTGCCGGCGGAAATTGTACTACTGTTAGTCGAAGACCCCGAGGAGGGAAACGTGTCAGGAGACAGAGGGAGAGGAGGAAAGTGAAGAATGTAGGACTGAGGGTTGCAACTCTAAATGTGGGGACAATGACAGGCAAAGGTAGAGAGCTGGCTGACATGATGCAGAGAAGAAAGGTAGATGTTTTATGTGTCCAAGAGACCAAGTGGAAGGGCAGCAAGGCCCGCAGCATTGGAGCAGGGTTCAAACTGTTTTACCATGGTGTGGATAGAAAGAGAAATGGAGTAGGGGTGGTCCTGAAGGAGGAGTTGGCAAAGAATGTAGTAGAGGTGAAGAGAGTGTCAGATAGGGTGATGTGTCTGAAGGTAGAAGTAGAAGGTCTGATGCTAAACATAGTCAGTGGTTATGCTCCACAGGTTGGATGTGATGGGGAGGAGAAAGATAAATTTTGGAAAGATTTGGATGAAGTGATAGAGAGTATTCCCAGGGAGGAAAGAGTGGTGATTGGAGCAGACCTGAATGGACATGTTGGTGAAGGAAACAGAGGGGATGAGGAAGTGATGGGTAGGTTTGGTGTCAAGGAAAGAAACCAGGAAGGACAGATGGTGGTGGATTTTGCCAAGAGAATGGAAATGGCTATAGTCAATACCTATTTCCAAAAGAGGGAGGAACATAGAGTGACCTATAAGAGTGGAGGAAGGAGTACACAGGTCGACTACATTCTGTGTAGAAGAGGAAACCTGAGAGAGATTGGAGACTGTAAGGTTGTGGCAGGGGAGAGCGTGGCCAGACAGCATCGGATGGTTGTGTGTAGAATGACTGTTGTTGCGAAGAAGAGAAAAAGAGTAAAATCAGAGAAGAAGACCAAATGGTGGAAGCTAAAGAAGGAAGAATGTTGTGAGAAATTCAGAGACGAGCTGTTAAAGGCTCTGGGTGGTAAGAAAGAGCTTCCAAGTGACTGGGCTACTACAGCAACAGTAATTAGAGAGACAGGTAGGAAGGTACTTGGTGTGTCATCTGGACAGAGAATGGATGATAAGGAAACCTGGTGGTGGAATAGTGAAGTGCAGGACGCCATTCAAAGAAAGAGATTAGCCAAGAAGAAATATGACAGTGAGAGGACTGAAGAGAGGAGACAGGAATATAAGGAGATGGGACATAGAGCAAAGAGGGAAGTAGCTAAGGCAAAGCAGAGGGCGTACAATGAGTTGTATGGGAGACTGGACACTAAAGAGGGCGAGAAGGACTTGTACCGATTGGCAAGACAGAGGGATCAGGCTGGAAAGGATGTGCAGCAGGTTAGGCTTATTAAAGATGGGAATGGGAATGTTCTAACAAGTGAGGAGAGTGTGATGGGAAGATGGAAGGATTACTTTGAGGAGCTAATGAATGAAGAGAATGAAAGAGAAAGAAGAGTGGAGGTCATAGAAACTGTGGACCAGGAAGTGGGAAAGATTAGTGAGGGTGAAGTCCGGAAAGCTTTGAAAAGAATGAAGAAGGGGAAGGCAGTAGGACCTGATGACATACCAGTGGAGGTTTGGAAATGTCTTGGAGAGGTGGCAGTGAGGTTTTTGACTCAAATATTTAATGGAATATTTGAGGGTGAGAAAATGCCTAAAGAATGGAGAAGAAGTGTGCTGGTTCCCATTTTTAAGAACAAGGGTGATGTACAGAGTTGTAGCAACTACAGGGGAATTAAGTTGATGAGCCACACAATGAAGATCTGGGAGAGAGTTGTGGAAGCAAGGCTTAGACAAGAGGTGACTATCTGTGAGCAGCAGTATGGTTTCATGCCAAAGA